>JANVCC010000271.1:6413862-6454036 GCA_025345505.1 Todiramphus chloris collaris
CAGGAAGATGGCGAACGTGCAGCTGGAGTTCCAGGCCAGCGCCGGCGAGGCGGACCCGCAGAGCCGCCCGCTGCTCGTCCTGGGTCAGCTCCACAACCTCCACCGCTTGCCCTGGGCCCAGCTGCGGGGCAAGCTGCAGCCGCGGGTCACCGAGGAGGTGAGGCCGGGCCGGGGCGGGAGCGCGCTGTCCCCCTTCCCCACACGCCCCCGCTCCGTGGCGGTGGCTCTGGCTCCGGGGGGCGCGTGGCCCCCGCCCCGGCACCGCCTCTCCCGGGGTGCCCGCCGGCTCCCCCCCCCCCCTCCCCCGAGGCCGCATCTTCCCGGCCCGGCCCCGAGCGGCCTCGTGGTGCGGGGGAGGCGGGGGCTCGCCCGGCCTGCGGCTGCCGGCGCGGCGCCGGGGCCTGCTGCGGCGAGGGGGCTGGCGCCCGGCCGGGCGGGGCGGGAGCGCCGGCCTTGAACCCCAGTGCCGGCGGGTTTTACCCCGTGAAACCCTCTTGGAGTGGCCCTCACCGGAAAAAATAAGGGGGTAATGAGCTGGTCCGCTCCCCCCTCAGCGGGCCGGGCTCGGGGCCAGCGGCGGCGGCCGGCAGGAGCCTGTTGCTGCTGAGGGGGCACCGGCGCAGCCCTTCCCCAGCGGCGGGTGAAGCCCCGCGGCCTCGCCCTCGCACCCCGGTGCCCCCCTCGATGGGTGGAAAGCGGTTTGCTCTCCGCTGAGGTGACCCGGCGATGTCTGCGATTAACGCGTTCGCGGGTGCGGGATGGGGACCGGGAGGCTGAGCCCCGTTCCCTGCACGCACCTTCCTCCCCTCCCCTGCTTCCAGCTCCTGCGGTGGGATGCGGGGAGCTGTTTATTTAGATGGTGTTGGTGGCTTGTGTTAAAAGAATACATGTTCTGCATCACAGCTTTTAGGTTGCTAAGTGTTTGGCAGGTTTGGTTTTTTTGCTGGACTCCTAGGACTCTTACGACAATGTTTAGCCTGCTTTTTTTGGTTTTGATATTAATTAAATTGCTGTATAAAACAATAACTCAGGACTAGTAGATCAATCCATCTGTTTATCGCTAGGAAAACTTCTCAGCTTAAAAAGGCTCTGACGCAGCTGTTGCACTAAATGGTGTGGTTTTAAATTTTAATTAGTGTGGCTTAAAAGAGATGCTTCTAATGGAAAGTACATTTATATTTTCTGGTTAATAAACAGGTTTGTCATATTTCCTGTTCCTTTCCACTCTAGAGGTTATCGCATTTAAAAGCGTGAACAATTTCTTTGTTTCCAACACCTAAAATCCTAAAAGACTAAAGAGGCACTTTAAGACTATCTAAATATACTGGGAATGAGGGGGAAAAAAAAGCCTGATACAGTTCTTTGTCTTTAAATTCTTCTTCTCTCCCCAGATATGGCAGTCGGCTTTAAGCACTCTGAATCCAAACCCCACCGACAGCTGTCCTCTCTACCTGAATTATGCCACTGTGGCCGCTTTGCCTTCCAGGGTCAGCCGGCACAATAGTCCATCTGCAGCTCAGTTCATCACCCGCCTGGTTAGAAACTGCCTTCCAGGAGGTGTCAACAGATGTATTGTTGTAAGTGGCTACTTAAAAATGCTTCTGGTGAAATGTCTAGTCAAGGATTTTAGCTGTATCCAAGGAGACTGGAGGTGGGCAAGTTTTACTGATACTATTATACAGACATTTGTAAGTGGGTTTGCACTGACGTGTAAACAAGACATAACTGTCATAGCTTACGCACATTCAGGCAGTTGGAGGGAGTTACGGTTGGATACGTACAGCTAGGAATGTCCGTGCAAAGGGAACCAGTAGTGACTTTCCCTGAACTAGGATTTTTAACATTAGCACATGAAGGTTGACGTGCAGTAGCCCCCATGCAGGCTGCTATGTCTATGTTGCATAACTTATTTAAGGTGCCTTGTTTGTGTTACTCAGTATGTTTTAAAAGTCTTCAGGCAAACTAACGCTCCTCTGTGAGTCCTTTACAGGACAAGCTTTTGGAGTGCTTTGGTCATCTTCTGTACAAGCCTGATGAATTATATGTTTGTTTCTGTGGGCTCTCCAGATTGTCAGATTTCTAGGTTGTTAGAGAAGACCCATATAGTCAGTGTCAGGAATAAAACCTAAATCTGCTCTTCACTTGGAAAACCTATTTGCAAGAGTAATAACTCTCCTTGATTTTTTTCGTTTATCTGAACTGTTTCAGAGTTAAGTATAAAAATGTTTTCCATTGGTAATTTTTGCAATGAACTCCAGTAAAATATTTGACTCATTAAAAAGCCCTTGAATTAATATTAGCCACATTCTCACATAATTTCTCTTTTGTTTCATTTGTTTTGAACACATATTGATGGTTCCCATGTGTTTTTTTGTCTTTATCTGTAGGCTGATATGTGTTGATTGCACTAGTATAATTAAAGCAGTCCAGCTCCCTTCTAAAGATGTACTTATTTCCACACAGTCAAGTCCAGTGGTGTCAGTCATTTCCATACAGGATATGAACTGAACCAGTTCAGTGTGGTACCATTGGCAGTGCCACTCCATCCATGCCAGATGTGCTGTATGAGTAGCTCTTGATTCAGACGTCAGTTATTTCCCACCCACCTCTTTTTTTTTCCCCCCTCTTCACCACTGGTATCACAGGTAACAGCTCCTTTTAAATGTAGTCTTCCATATCCTTGATGTTGTCTGACTTGTTTGTCTTCTGCCTTGTGTCTCAGATGGTCTGTGAGCGGTCTGAAGTCTTCGCTTCTGCTTGTGCACTGGCCAGGGCTTTCCCATTGTTCACACATCGGTCCAGTGCATCAAGACGCACAGAGAAGAAAACTGTAACAGTAGAGTTTTTCCTGGTTGGACAAAACAACGGACCAATAGAAGTGGCAACACTTAAAGTAAGATTTTGGGTTTTTTCCATAATCTTTTTTTTTCCACCATTATTCCCTACATTACTTTTTTTTTTTCTTCAATTTGTTGTATGCACAAATACATTGTGTCTCAGACTACATATGGAATGTGGGTTGTATCTGAAGCAATAAATTGTCCTGGTTCAAAGTTCCTTGAAATGAATCAGTTCACAGCACCTGGGGGTAGGAATATGGAACATATTACTGCAGCAAAGGCTAAAGATGTTATTCAGAATTTAGAATCCAGAGGTGGAAAACACCAATCAAACAGCAAAAAGAAAATGTCTCCTTTCTCATATTTATCACAGGTGCAAATGGTGTATTTTTACCCTTTAATATTACCTTTAGTGTGTGGCCTTCTGACTTTGTTTTACCCAGGCAAAATTTGTGTGTGGCTGTGCAGGTGAATATTACAGTGAAGTCACTGAATGTTGCTTATTCTGGGATCACATATGGCCTCTGCTATTTCTGTCTGATGTACCTCTTTGGCTGAGTTTTTCTTGCAGAGCTGCAACGTGAAGCAAGCCTAAGAAATGATACAGCTTGGAGATGAGCTATACCTGACAGTTAAATGTGTTTAAGTCATCTTTCAGTAGCAGATAATCAAAGACTGTTTCCATTACACCTGACTGTTATGGAGAGAAGACTCCATGTTGGGTAGCTTTCAGTATGCCAGGTCATTCCTTTTTCAAGATCCTAATTTGAAAGCTGTTCCAGGGTTTGCACTTGAGCTGTTAGGCAAGTTCCTGTTCAGTGCTCCAGGTTCTGTGCTTCGGTACAGATGGAGACTCGCTTAGCTGATCAGCAGAGAGGTTACACACGTCCCTTAAAAGTTTTGGCAATGTATTTGACAAGGAATATGGTGTTGCCGCATCTGAGATTTGCAGAATTGCAGCTTTAGGGTATTTATTTTTCTTCCAGTGTCTTCCTCCATACTTGGTCCTTACTCTATGAACTGATTTGGCCACAGCAAATGATGCCAGACCAGTTTTCAGGAAGGTGACAAAGACGGACGTGCTATGAGTACAACTGTCGATCGCTCAATTTTTCCATGCCCTGAATCAGAAAAAATATAACTTGTGTCAAAAATAATTCCTTCAGATAGGTAGATTCCAAACCACTTGGGTTATAGAAAACAAAGCTGAAATTATTTCCACCTCCTGTTCTTCCCCTTGATGTCAATGCCAAAACTGTTTCTGGCTTCCTCCAAACTAAGTTTTCACCCCTTAAATTCAACCAGCACCAGACAGCTAACATTGAGCATGGAAGAGGCATGTGGTAGGATTTTTTTAGCTAAATTTCTCCCTCAGCACATTGCTGTATTCTGCACCTACTGCATTGTCCACAATATTTTGTTAGGACTAGAAGAGATTGTCATAATTTTACAAGGCATTTACTAAGGGCTGCCCTTACCCAGGTTCTCTTGAGTACCCTGGAAGCCAAACACCAGCACAGCTTATTTCTGTAAGTCATATTGTTTCCCTTGGATTTGGCTTTTGGGTTAGAGCATCTCCGTTTACCTGCCCAGCCATGATGGTGAATCTCTCCCAACCTAGCTTGGCTCCTGAAGAAGGACCAATCCCTTTAGGGGGAAGTACAGCAACCAAAAGTAATTGCAGGGAGTCGGGCACCGTTCCAAAGCAAGCCAAAGTTTATGAGTCTGCTGGGATACAGAATGTATAGGCCAGTCTGGCCAAGCCAGACTTCAGATACCTCAGCATGAATAACTCTTCAACACACCAGATTCCTTTGAAACCCATTTTGACTCACCCATCTACTGTGTGTGGTCTTAAGTGTGGTGTGGCTACTGGAAAACTTGAAAAGAGTTTCCTTCCACCTAGTCTTTTTGTTCCAAGTTGTTGATTCACTGGAGTTAGAAGTTGTAGTTTAGTATCTGGTGCCCTCATTGTCCTTTTTGCCAGGAGACTTCTTTAAGGAAACAGCCTTGGCATGCTTGCTGTTGACTGTTTTGATTCTGTCCACTCTTGCTTAGATACGTTCTTACTCGGTCCAGGAGAGGCTCAGTCCATTTTGCCACAGGAATGAGGAAAGAGATACAGGCATCTTTTATACAAATATGAAATATTCCACACTGTGCATGGTCCTGCCGTATAGAATGTCTTAGGGTAGTAATATTTACTGCACTCAGCCACTTTGCCTGCCATATGTAAACTCTGCGGTTTCCCATGTTGTAGATTTTTTAATCTCTGCAGGTTTCCAATCCAAGCAGCCTACAAGCTGTTCCTCTTATCTTTCTTTCCTCCACCTCACACCACCTTCTTGGTCTCACTTTGATAGTGGAGAAGAGTACTAATTTTGTAATATCAATTTACCATGGAAAGGAATACAGTTGCTTAGAAAGTAGAATACAGGGAAAAATAAGTTAACACATACAAAAATTAATGCTTAGCTTGGTTGAGATTATTTAATACTGTTCAGCTGTCTGTGATCAGTTGCAGTTAAGCATTAATGTGCTCCAGAGATGCCACACATCTGGTGTAGGACTAAAGACAAAGCTATACAGAAAACCCGCCAAAGCAAGGCCAGTTCTCAGGTGTCCTCACTTCTTTTCATAGTGTTTGGCAAATGCTACAGAAGGAGTCAGGCTGGCTGCTCGAATTGTGGACACCCCATGCAATGAGATGAACACAGATAACTTCCTGGAGGTAGGTAATACACCTGATGAGTAAGGGTTACTAATTGTAAGTCTAGACTACAGTAATCAAGAACTAGTGTTACCATCTCTGAGCAAAACCTATATGTCAGCAGTGGGAAGCACATCACAGAACCTGCCCAAGGATGCTGAGGCTATTTCTTTGGCCTTTAATATTTCATAGAACTTTGGTAAGTTGGAAGGAGGCAGAGTGTACAGCTTGGGGTAAGGCACTGGGAGTCAGAAGATGTGAGCTCTTGATTCAGTCATGAGACTGGCTTTTTTGCCAGTGCTAGTGTTGTCTTAAGCCTGATGGTGATAAGAGTTTCTGAAATTATGGGACAGAAGTTGACATGTTTCCAAATGAGTTTTATCATAAAGATCTGGAAAGCTGTTGAGAATTAAAATATTCCTGTCCTATTGCATCATGATCCAATAGAGTGAACAGATGGCCTTTACCTCTGAAGATTTCTTTTACTGGCAGAGCTTAAAGGTCAAATGTGTATTTCATGCCATAGTAAGTCAAGGGTGTCTCAGTAGAATTAGGCCATTGGAAAACCAGCACCACTCCCAGAATTGTGAACGTGTGTATGTATATGCATGCAAAAACAATCACACAAAACCCTGAAGTGGGTACCCATGTGCGTGCAAAGACACACTGTGTCCTTCTGATGGCTGACTGACAATGTCCTTTTGCTTTTCGTGATTAAGGAAATCAAAAAAGTTGCCAAGGATCTTGGGATTACGCCTACCATTATTCGAGATGAGGAGCTAAAAGAGAGAGGCTTTGGAGGTATGTCTTGTTGAAAATTCTGGGTTTTTTTCCTAGCAGTTAATTGGAATATTTTCTCATCTCCCTTGTGATATTTTATTTGGACATTTTTGAAACAGTTTTGAGTTTTGTTACCCATAGTATTCCAAGGTGTTTTATAGCAAATAGACACAGATTGCTCCCCAGTCTTTCTTCCACACAAGTGATTTAATTCTTTGTTTTTCAGGTATCTATGGAGTTGGCAAGGCAGCTCTGCATCCTCCAGCTCTTGCAGTTCTCAGTCACACTCCAGATGGTGCTACACAGACCATTGCATGGGTGGGCAAAGGTATTGTGTATGACACTGGGGGACTCAGCATTAAGGGAAAGGTGTGTATCACTTGTTCTTCTGCTGCCTTTGCTTGCACTGCTGTTTTTCTGATGGGATTAATTCAGTTAATATCTGCAGGAAACCAAAGTATATTTATTTGAGTAAACACTTTGTCTGCTGTCTTCCACATGATGATATGATTCAGCTGTTAAGGGAGAAGACCGAATAGGATTCAGGGAACACTTTACAGAGCAGTTAAACAGCTACCTGTTATTTTGCCCTTTGAGTATTGCCCACTGCTAAGAGGAAAGCTAGAAACAAAGGTGTTTAATTTCTTATTTTGTAGATGAATCTAAACCCATTTGAGCTGTCCTCAGTGCAAACCTTGTAAACAACCTTTTTCTAGTTGGTTTTCTAACAAATTAGCAGCAGAAGTTTAGTATTTTCCAGTTCTAAGGCAAGATCCACCCAGTAAGCAGATGCACGTGTTCCATGTTTCTGCTGTCAAATCTTGAGTTACAGAAACATTAGAAATACTAGTTGCAGCAGGCACTACTGTGAAATTCTCTTTTAAAGAAAAAAAAATAATTCTGTGGTTCTGTTTAAACAGACTACTATGCCTGGAATGAAACGAGACTGTGGTGGAGCAGCTGCTATTTTGGGTGCCTTCAAAGCCACTGTAAAGCAAGTAAGTAAAATGTGTTAATTGGTATCATGTATCCCAGCATTGCCAAGGAGCAGTTTGGCTTTTGGATCTATTCCCAGATATGGGGGCCAGTCTAATCCTGGAGTTCTGACCCGCCACTGCTATTAGTGATATTGAGCCACTCTGCTTTTTCTGATATTTTAAGAAAATACTTTGAATCTTTAACAGCATCTTGAGAATTGTGAGAAATTCCTTTAATGCTACTTTTTTTTTTTTCAAAGAATCTTTCTTGAATTTCAGGGTTTGTTCTGTGGACTTGAGTGGTTTCTAGTTCCTTGAATCAGATTTATATTTGGGTTATCCAGTACTGATTTTGTTTAAGCTGTGGGATTTGGGGCAGCTGTTGTCCCCTTAGCAAAGAAGGGGGTGAATGACTCTGTGATAGGAAGTCTGTCCATGTTCAAAATTCTGTGCCAGTTCTAATATTAACCTACTGGGGAAGTGGCAGCTCTAGTCTCATCAAGAGCTGCTTGTTGGTTTGCTCCTGTGGTCAGAAAGTACTAGGGGAGCTGAGAGGAAGCCAGGTATTGAAATATGAAGAATTAAAAAAATGTGTATTGCACTTTAACAATATGAACTGGGGGAAAGAAGTGTCTGCTGCCAATAAAACTGCCCTCTTCACAAATCCAGTGTCTGACTCTTGCTGACAGAGCAGCAATTGCCTCCAAGGAGTATCCAAAGTTCAAAGAACATTAACTGCTGCAGATTAATGCATATGTCTGACGGAAGCTTTGTCCAGAGACTGATCAATGCCAAATTCACATTTCTCAACAGTTTAGCTCTGTGCCTTGGCCCCAGCAGCATGTTTGATGTGGAAAGATTGTAAACTTAACAGTTATCTGCAGAGACTTAAAATTGAAAACACATTTGTGAGCTGCATCTTGGGCAAAACAGCTACCTTTCCATAACTACGTCCTTCAGAAGGTTAGATCATATGTTTCCAAGGGACAAGAACTAGAACTTACACAGTGCTTGGGGAGAGTCAGGGAAAGCCATGGATGTGGTACCTTCTTTCAGTGATTCAGGTCTTGTTTCCAAAGTGGTTTTGTGTGTAATTGGCTGCACTGAGAGAAGTTACATTCACAGTCACAGTAGGTGTGAACAAAAGTAATCTGTCATTTCATATGCAATTACTGTAACAATGAATAAACTGGCAGTGATGTTTGGACAGACTGAGCCTGAAGAAGCTCTTATACCTCACAGGAATGCTGTGCTGTTATATGTAAAAAACAAAAGCATGATCTCAGTACTTAATTTTACAACTGCATGTAATAAGAGCTGTTAATGAAATCCCTCCAGAAAATGTATTCAGATGGGCAGTGGAAAGAATTTGTTGTTACAGTTTCAAGACTTTTTTTTGTTTGTTTTTAAATGCTCTTAAGAGTAATATAAAGCTGGAAGAAGTTTAAATTAGTTACGCTTTGCCACAGAGACTGAAGTTGGAAGCGTGTGTTGGATAGAATGCTCAGTGGGAAGAGGAGCAGAGGTGGTTATCCATCTTCAGAAAATATCTGCCGACAAGCTGTTCCAACAGTTTTACAACATGATTTAAGAACAAAAGGCTTTGGATAGCAAAATTAAGCAAGTGATTTTTCCTAGAAAGATGCATTTCATCTGTTGTGAGCTTTCCAGCACAAGGGGGAAGAGAAAATCATTCACTTGGATTTTTGAAATCCTTGATCCTCCCTGTTAACATGGTGAATCCTACTCTTGAAGAGCTACAGACAGAATGAGATTCAGGAAAAGGCAACTGACGCTGGAAGCAAGTTTTCTCTTTATAACAGTAGATTAACCGTACCTCTCACTTGGAGGAGGAAAATTTGGTGCAGTCCAGTGAGAGACTGTGAGTAGAGTGGGGGTTTTGCTGCACAGACTGTTTTGGAAGGGCACATGGGTACAGATGGAAGGTTATGATTCCACCAGTGCTGTTTCCCCACTCATTGGACGAGGAACTGTGAAGTTACTTTATGGCTTCTAGATGCTGCCTGTTATTTTGAAAGGTTTTGATTGATACATTTGCCCTTTAGACTTCAGAAGATTAGCTGATTCAGCAAGTCCAGGTTTCTTCAGCTACAAACTTTTATCAAGAGATTAACAGTAAAACTGACTGTGATTTTCCCTGGGATGGTTTTCTCTTGATGGTTTTCAGGCTAGATATCCTGATTGAGGAAGAACTATTGTTTTATTTGTTAAATGCTGCTGTGTGCCTTTCCTAGGATCCCTCCACACAGTACAGCCATTGTATAAGTAACACAATCATCATATATTTTAAAATATCATCTGTAACCACATAAGCACTTGCTTTTAAACCAAAGTCAACCAGAATGTGGGATATGCTGGGGAGGGGGAGTGCATGTGTTTGAAAATGCTGTGTGCTTCCCAGCAGGAATGATGCATCAAAAAAACAACAACAAACACCCACTGCTGCCCCCAAAAACCAACAACTTTGTTTTAGTCATGACTATTTTTGGCTTTACATGGAAAGAGAGAGAATAGGTCCTGATAGTGTGTATGTGACCCATGGTGCAGGTTGGATGATGAAGGACAGTGAGCTGTGTTGTTGGCAGCTGGGATGTCCAATGAGACATGGAGTTCCACCACATTTCAGGATTGCCAGTCAAAATTATTTTCCAAAAACGTTCCCAGAGATGGAATCTGATCACCTGGGCTTGGTTGTTTAGGGAATATCACAGTTCATAAATAGCTGCATATTAGCCTTTTTCATGTCATCATTTTCCAGTGATATTTTAGTCTCTTCCTCAATGTGGCAGAAGTGATGGTTTCTCTATTTGCCCCAGTTGTGTCTCTTGTTATTAGACAGTAAATAAAAGCAGCAGAAAATACAGGGTTTGGAAAATAATGCCAAGCATCCTGACTGGCTCTGTAACATCCTCGCACAAGCTTGTATAACTGTCACATTGAAAGCATCTGTTGCTTGTGTCTTTCCTTTGTGGCTACAAAAGGTGAAGGAGTTGAACAGCCCAGACCTGTTGCTTGTGATCTCTGTTTTGAGTCTTATGTTAGAATGGTGTTCAAATTAGGTGAATGAAGTGTCCCAACTTTGGAGATGCATTCTGCTGATTTTCATGCAGGGGCATTGTAGTTTAGTGATTTGGGGTTTCTTTTTGCTGAGCCTGGAAGTTTCCCAGTGAGCTCAGTGGGCTTTGCAGTTCTGGTGGTGAAGATCTTACTGGAGCTGGCTGTAAAGAGCTGATTGTGCTCTTCCCAGGGAATCAGGTTTGACTAAACATAACACTCTCCCGTTCCATCTGCATGCTGCATATAAAAGACGTTTGAATTTGATACCTTGCCACTGAGAGAAGATTGTACCGATCACTGCTTAAGTGGCAAGGGCTTTCTAGATCCCTTCCCCAATTGTCTGTCACATGCTTTAATCTGCTCTCCAGTGAGAACTCTTAAAAACCAGTATTAGATGTTACCTCCTCTCCTGCTTTCTCTGTCTCTTGGCCTCAGCTTCAAGATACAAGACATTCCTCACAAACTTCCCACGTAATTAGCAGCACTGCTGTCAAGATGTCGTAATTCCTTGTTGATTGCAGTGCAAATAAATTAGCTTGCTGTGAATCAAAAGCCATTTCTTTCCTATTATTGTTAACAGGGTTTTAAAGACAATCTTCATGCTGTTTTTTGTTTGGCCGAGAACGCAGTCGGACCACGTGCAACAAGACCTGATGACATTCATGTTCTTTACTCTGGAAAGTAAGAATCTATCCTTTTCACAGAAACACTGAGAGAAAACATCAGTTTTGGTTCTGAGTACCATGCAGATTGTGAACTGACCCTTTACCAGCTCCCCTAAACACTGATAATAGTATTTCAGACAGCTACAGTAGTGAGCTTTAAGTGTGCTTAGATCTTCCTGTTGGGTATGTAAATAGACAACAAAATACGTGTCACATATATCATGAGATGAAGTTTCCTTAAAGCACTTAAAGATTTTTTTCCAGTTAAAACCAGTTTTCTGTGTTCTTCTGTAGCCTGTATTATCTCAGTTGCAGAGGCAGGCTACATGTGCATAGGAATCTCTTGTTCTCAGCAGTGTGATACCTGTTTGTATGGTATGGCAGTGATTTGTAAAATCCCAGCTCAACGTGCTGGGCCTTATGTAGGTCTGAGAAGTAGACCCAGCCATGAGGACAGTGCTGTTAGAACCCTTTTTCATGTGTGCTCTCTCAGGATGCTGACAGCTGGGGAATAAGCAGCCATACAGACTGCAGAGTCAAAAAAGAAAGCACCCGAGGTTTGAGTCTGCTTTCTCATCCACTATTCTAGTCCGGACAGATGACTCTTAACTTCCAGCTTGCAGCACCCTTGTATTAAATGCCCTCTGCTCTTCCTAGAACTGTGGAAATCAATAACACTGATGCCGAAGGTAGACTGATACTGGCTGACGGAGTAGCTTACGCGTGCAAAGATCTTGGAGCTGATATCATTCTTGATATGGCCACTCTTACTGGAGCTCAGGTATGGGTACCGAACAGCTGGTGCACAGGGGGTGCATCCTTCTGCTGTCCGTGCTCATACAGTCCCTTGCCTCTGTTCTGCTGGTCTTTGGGGGAGGTAGGTACTGTGAACTGTTGTGTTGGATGGTGGCTTCCTGAACTTGTGCAAGGGAAGGCTGCTGGCAGCAACCCCAGCACGCTGTAATCCTGTGTGCATCTGATTTAAAACTTCATTACTCAAGCAGGTTTTGGTTTCTTTTTTTTTCGGTTCTTTATGCAGCTTTTTCAAGTTTGCATACTTAAAGAAAATCTTTATTCTTCTGATGACATTAGCAGCTGATGTAAGCAATCCAGTACTCAATGTTTGCAATTCAGTAGCTTTGTAATTAGCAGAACTGAGTTGATGATAGTGATCAGAAATATTCTTGTCCATAAAAAAACTTACATTGTAAGTCATACACAGAAAGATACAAGGACACAAATTTAATGCTGCTATTCTTTGAAATCTATTCCTGCTTTATAGATGGTTATATTGATGAGCAGTGATACCCTACCCAGCACAGCTAAGGTGAATTCTTCATGATTTTGTCTTATATTTCACTAGGGAATTGCTACAGGAAAGTATCATGCTGCTGTCCTTACAAATAACGAAGAGTGGGAAAAGGCTTGTGTTAAAGCTGGCAGGAACTGTGGAGACTTGGTCCATCCTCTTGTGTATTGCCCTGAGCTCCACTTCAGTGAATTTACCTCTGCTGTAGCTGATATGAAGAACTCTGTGGCAGTAAGATTTTTTTCTTTTAAATTTTATTTATTACTTAAAAACATGTGTTTTCTAGGTAACGTGCTGGCCTGTAGATAACTGACTGAAAGCTCTTCATGTGGACTCTAATCTTTTACAAGTGGGCCATATAATTGTGGGCTTCAGAGTCTTTTACCTGGGGATTTTGCAGGCTGTATGTCACTGCACTGATCTTTAGTGTCAGTTTTAAACAGTGTAGCCTGCTGCAAAGGTATCTTTGGGCTGCTTGCCTTTTTAACATGGCTCTGACGTGAATGCTAAGTTCCTGTGTGGAGGCCGTGTAAGAAGTAAAGATGGATATTCCTCAGATCATATATAACCAGCAGAGACAGTAACTGGAAATGCAGAAATGAGGAAATTGAGGATAGAGGCCTCAGGAGTGGCTGCAGCTGCTTTTGCTGTGTTTGTGCGGTACAATGTGCAGTTAAGTTCCAAAAACACTGCAGAAAGGAGCTGGGGCAGAAGAGGAATTGATCCGGGCCAGACTGCTACCAGGGATTGTCAAAGGATTTACAGTTCAGCTGTTTTGCAGGACTGTGTTTTAGGGCCATTCATTAAGCTTTGAACTAGATCTGCACAACTGTCTTTTCTGAAGGTAAGAATAGAACTCTGGCATTTTCTTTTCTTGTAAGACCAGTTGTATTTTTATTATTTTTACAGGACCGAGACAATACTCCAAGCTCCTGTGCTGGGCTCTTCATTGCTTCTCACATTGGCTTTGACTGGCCTGGAATTTGGGTCCATATAGACATTGCTGCTCCTGTTCATGCAGTGAGTATGTTCAAGTGGCTCCTGACACTTTCCTGCTTGTGCCTGCAGATACTCTGAGCCCTGTGCCATTAAATTCAAAGCAAGAGAATTAGGTTGAGAGGAGTTATGTTGAAAACTCCTAATCTGTGGAGGGTGTTTCTTTGTTTTGGTAGCTTCATCTGTTCACATTTTTACTTCTGGTTTTAAAATACTCTTTAACAGTCACTTTAATCAGCAACATCTTTATCATTGTGAATTTCAACAACATGCCTGCTCTCCGTTCATGGCAGTAATCCTAGTCTTCCATTTTCACACAGATTGTTTTAAGATAATTGGTCAGAGTTGATCATCCTGCCTGTTGACCTGCAGCAGAGAAAATGCTGGTTTCCTCTTGGGGGGGTTTCCCATCCTCCCTTTGGAACTCGTGTATGTTCTTTTTTCCTAAAAACCATGCCAACTTACACCCCCCAACCTCCTATTTTTTTGAACACAATTTACTCAGCTCATACTCCAAATCCATTCTCATGCTGGGTAAAACATTCCCTGTCCTGAACGCTCGCACAAATAATAATTTACGTTAGCATAAATCCACCCTAGAGTCAGCGTGAGCTCTGTTCTCATGTGAATCAACTGGTGCGTTGGGTTAGTCTAACTGGGACAGATTCCAATAGCACTAAGAGTACAGAAACACAAACTGGGCAGGCCTGCCAGGGACCCCGAGTATTCCCTGTGGCCGTGCACCGTCACTGCTCTTGTTGAGTAGGCAGGTAAATTAAAGCTAGTTTAAAATTACACAGTCTGGAGTGTGATGTTGTGTTGTGGTTTGGTTTTTTCCTAGGGTGAACGAGCTACTGGCTATGGTGTGGCTTTGTTGCTGTCCTTGTTCGGAGGGGCATCTGAAGACCCTTTGCTAAACATGGTGTCCCCTCTTGGGTGCAACGGAGACTCTCCCACTGAAGATATGGAGAGGGATTCCAAAAGGCGACGCCTGGTTTAACGTGCCCCGAGCCCTCAGTGAGGGGGTGCACGGGTTACCTCACTTTGCACTGATTCATTCTCAAGCAATGAAAATGTCACACATCAGAAATTGCCGTTGTTTTTTTTTTTTTTTAACTCTCATGACAAGATTTATTACTTGTTTCTGATAAAACCAGCCTGATTTCTTGGGTTTTTTTAAATTATTGGTGCACACAGTTGCTGAACAGTATCAGTGGTGCAGAGTCCAGGCTCAACTAACTGTATCAGGAAGAGGTGCATCCTCCTCTGAGCTCCTCACAAAACCTAACTAAGTGCATTAATGCATGAGAAGCTCTCTCTAGTCTGAAGAAGCAACTGCAGCTATTGCTTAACAAAGCCTTCTGAATTACTTGTATGTGAAGTTTTATCAGATGTTTGTGCAGGCCCCACTACATCTCGGAACACAAGACAAGGAAAAAAACCTCTGTAAAGTTGGCTTACTCAGTGACAATTTAGCTTAGCAGCAAAGGAGATGTAATGAGAAAAGGCCTATAGATTTAATAAGGTGCTGTTTCCGCATGTTTAATGTTTTTCTGACCAGTAAAATCAGCGAGAGTGGTCCAGAACATATCTCTGCATAAATCTGTCATGTACAAACTACAGAATGTATTCACGTTAAATGAGGAAGAAAATAGAGGGACTGTGATTGAGTAAAATCGGTTTACAAAGCAGAGTGGCTTCTTGCCACTTAATAAATTTATTATTATTAAAGCAGCTTACGTATCCCATGTGGTGTTTCATGGTGTTATTTACATTTCTGAGAACACTGAGTGCTCCAAAAGTTTGTGTGCAATACCATTACTCTGTTCAAATTCCTTTTCCTAGCACTCATGCAGCTGAAAACAGACCTAACAGAGTAACAGCTTATGCTGAATGGTTCGAGGCAGTTCTGAAGAGCTTACGCTGATGCACTTCATTTGTTTGATTCAACAGTAAGCAGGGATGCGGTGTATTAGTTTCTGTATAAGCCAGTCACAAGGAGCTTACAAGCAGTGGTTTGGCTTGGACACCCACGGGAAATGACTTGCCCCCATTTATGTAATGTCAGCAGCAGAGCTGGGAACAGAGTGACCACGTTTGAATCAGTGTTGGTCCCTGCCCCGTGGTTCAAGTGTCAGCCTTTGGAAACGTTTCTTGGCTGAGCAAGAGTGTTGATGGTGAAAAATCCCACCCAGCACATGCTTTTGGCTGCTTTGCAGATAAAGTCAAGCTGAGTCGTGATGAATTGCACCTTTCCCTGTGTCAGAGGTGGTCTCTGGAGAGAACCGGTGCTGGGTTTTGAGTTCCAACAATGAGGTACACATCTGGTTTAGGCATGAGTCTTTTTGATTAAAGACTTCATGGAAAGCTTAGCACAGAAGGGAGAAGAAACAACATTTTTCATTCTGTTTTTGTGGCTGTATTTGATTCTTAGTCATAATGTAACTTTTATATAAATATAGATAAAAAACCCCAGATCTTCATTATTTCTATATGTGCTTCTCCTTTGCAGCTCTGATTCTCTAGTCCATTTGATCATAGCTTTAAGAAATCCATATATAAATGAGTTCTGCCTTTGGTCATTCTAGACACTACATAAGGCACTTAGTGGTACCAGAAACTTGTGGGAAACATGTTGACCAAGAGTTATTTTCATTCTCTAATGCAGCTAGTGGCAAAATATTCTCATTTCGGTGCTCTGGAATTCAGTCTTCCATCTCCATCGTGTAGAAACACTCTTCAAATTGATCAATTCCAATCTTTAAATACATCGTTTTGCCAAAATGAGGCAGATTTGTACATGAAAAGTACCCTGTGGTTTTGTGGTGTAAAGCTAAATTCTAATGTTGCTGAATGCAGCAAGCCCAGATAAAGGAGGAATAGGATTTTAATGCCTGATTATCATATTCTTCAATTACTGTGTCTCAAAGTATGTAATTCTGCTGGATTTAATTTGGAAGATGCTTAATGGCCATCTTTAATAAGAAATAGCTAAAATTAAGGAAATCTAACATGAAATACCTGAAAAGCAAATGGGGCTAAAACTGAAAATCAGCTTAAATCTCAACAAGCAAAGTAAATCAATTGAACAGCTAATAGTAAAAAGTTCTGCTGCTTCCTGTTCCAGAGGTACAAAATAAATACTTTTTATTTCTCAATCCCATAATGAAATCTCTTGCTGTGCCCAATGTACATTACTTCCTTCTGTTTAAATAAGAGGTCTCTTCTCTAGAGCAGAAGCTTAGGACCTACACAAGACAGTGATTTGTGACCTGTGTTTTCCAAACAAATGATTCTCGGTCTTTCACAAAGCTTTCACTGGGATCATTCCTGTTAAGCTCCCGGTATTTCTTAACCCCCTGAAAAGTGGAGTTGTAGTTCCTCCAAGACCCTCTTCCACTGCCTGGCTTTACTTACCTACCTTCAGGCACTGAGCGATTGTAACTTCTGCTCCAGCTTTTGCCCTGAAGTATCTTGGTAGGAGACCTGGAGGAAATCTACAAAAGGGGAGATCCCAAACTGCCTTTGAAGTAGCAGATGCTCAATGTCAGAAATTGGTTTATGGGATAGTTGCCAAACAGGCTCCTGTTGCACAGTGAAGCTGGAATTTGGTCTCTGCAGCTGCCACCCACTTCTGCTAAACGCTGCGCAGCCACAAGTGAGCAGATTGCAGAAGGTACCTGATGTTCTTACAGCCTTTATGGCCATCCTGACCAAGTGCTCCACAATTACTAACACGTGTAGCTTTACTGTCCCTTCTGCGTGACAAAGCAGCAATTACCCACGGGAAACAGTTCCAGACACCAGAAGTTGACCAGTGGATTTCAGTGATTACACTTGAAGCATATTCTGGCACCACTTAAACAACTTTAAACGCTCCTACGCTGGGCAGCGTGTGCCTGTGCAGTTCTGTAAAACTGCCAGGTCCTGGGTCCCCCAGGCTGCGGGGTACCCTGCACCAACCCCTCAAAGGTAACGAAGCACAGGGCTCAGTGAGCTGCTGAAAGTCACCTCACTAAGCAGAGAACTGAAACCTGGGGCTCCTAAGCTCCAGATTCCCAGACGTCACCCTACTCCTCAGCTGCCTTGTGAGTAACCACAGGAGAGGGAGCAGGGTTATAGACCTGACACCAGGCTCCAGAAGCAGCATAAAGCCAGGGAGGTTCCTCTCTAGGTTGTTTAGTGGGAATTAGAGCTTAAAATTATCACAGCTGTGGGCCCAACACTTTCAAGAGGAGGTTGACAATTAGGCATGAGCTGATACACTCCTCCAGGAGCTTTCCTTCCCATTTCCTCCTTGGAGCTGTGCTGCTGCTACTTGAGGATGGTGAAGTGGAAGCTGACATAGGCAGCAGGTGAGTTGGCAAGCTCCTCTGCCATGGTCACTGAGCTCTGGGCATTCATGGCCCACAGCAGAGCAGTGCTGCTCCTGGTGAGGACAGTGTCCTCTGGACAGCAGTTTGCTGTGAGCTGCACGGCAGGCTTGGGAGGGGAGGACAGGGGTGAACTGCGGGCTGGCTTGCTAAAGCAAAGAGGAGTTGGTGTTTTATGCATTGCCCAAGGCCAGTGTGCTCAGTCAGGGAAAAACCTGTCTGTGATGTTTTCAGCGTGTAAACCTTACTACAGAAAAGGTTTTGTCTGACTTTGCTGCACTTTATGTGGAGCAAATGAAGCCAACAGCATTTTAACCACATTTTGGCACCGCCGAATGCTGTCTGAACCGGGGACTGGCAACAGGCACATAACCCGAGTTTTACTGAGGGCTCAGTCCCTGGAGGAAAGATGGATTTACCCAAAATGTTGCTTATGGATTAACTCTTGCTGGGCAGTACTGACCCTGGCAGAGCGTTCAGGCGGTGCAGTGGAGATGGATGTGCTCCCACTGATGTTCTGATGATACAGCGCTCCCCAGCCTCTTGCGTGTTGCCGCGGTGTGTTAGCCAGGCTGTGTGTGGTACCAGTGTAACCATTAGAGCTCTGGTAGAGCAGCGAGCTCAGTGCCGTGTTCTCGTCTTTACATCATACAGGGGCCCTGCACTCAGTGTTATAGGTATCAGGTTCTTGGGCAGCACTTCCCTGGTGAAGGACGTAGTGATTTGTTGGGTTGTTGTGTGCTGCTGGAGTAAAAGGGATCAGAATCCTCTGCTAACTCACGGCAAAGGATGACTTGGAGAAGAAGGGTCTGACAGGGTGCTTTAAGTGCAGCCCTTGTAGCAGCAGGGCTGCAGGTAGCCTGAGGAGGTGAATTAGCCCAGTCCCTTTCCAGGGGTGCAGAGAGAAAAGCTATTCTGGAGGATGCTGTGGTCTGACTGCCAGTGAGAGCAAGCCCAGTGACTACAGGGAGCCTGGGTTGGTGAGTGGCTGCAAATACCTCCTCCTGCCTCTGGGACAGCATTTACTAAAGTCAAAAAAACATGTGATGCTGGAAGGCAGAAACTGAAGTGGGACCGGCTGCACCCACAGTTCTCTCTCCCTTACCTTTCTTCTGTCGTTGTCCTCCCTGCTGCCTTACACGGACTGAAGAGGGTTTCAGTTAACATTAATGTGCTGGGTTAAAAGTCTCTCAGCTATTGAGTTTTGAACTTGTATGTCATGCTTTGGTCAGAGGAACCCCTTGCCTTGTAACTAACCCTCTGTAAGAAGTCCAGAGATGGCCATAGGCTGGTTGGTCACCCCTGCCACAGGCAGAAGTGGCATAAGAAGCACAGGAGGCCACGCGGTACAGCTCAGCATGAGCCCCTATTCTGCCTTTCACAATCATTTTCCTCTTCTGCCCTGTAAGGCTGAGAACATTTTTGCAAAGAACAAAGATTTTAGTTAATTTGCCACAGCTGTTTTCAGAAGCTTTTGTGAAAAGGGATTGCACAACAGGAGTTGCTCACCTTCTTGGACACTCTCCAGCCTTTCATAGTGAAAATGTTGGCATATAAATCATACAAGCACAGATCCAGCTGCAGAAGCAGAGGGTTGTGTTAGTCCAGACCCATTTTGGTTTCCCTTGGGTGTATTGAACTTCACCTATAGCTTCTGGTTTGAATTCTGCTGGGTGGTTGAGCTGTGATGGGTGCCTGGGAGTGGAGGAATCACAGACACTTACTCCTTTCTTTGGGTAGAGTATGAAAGTGGGAGGCATGGAGTTCTCATCCTGTTTGTAATGGGGATAGAATTTTGGACAAAGTAATTTTTTGAAAAATAGTGTTTGGGACATGGAGACAAGCACCTCTATTCCAGGGCTGTTCTAGGTGAGCCGGGGCATCTTTGTAACTTCTAGTACCTGTGCACACAACTACTGTCAGTCACGTTTGCTAGAGCAGGGCTAGGGACCTGCAAAAAAAGCATCCATACAAGAAAGAGATCCTTTTATACTTGGGCTCCACCGAATCAGAAGATGCACAAAGTCACGCTGGACAATCAAATTGGCTTTTCTCCTTTTGCACGTGTAAGAGATGGAATTAGTTCATCTCATTCCTTAATCCACACTGTGGTTTGTGTCCTGGAAATTCTGTTGCCTTGATGTGTGAGGACTTCTGGGCTCTGGATGGGCAAGTAACAGTGTTCAAAAACTGCAGTGCGGGGATTTTTATTTTTCCCTTTCATATTTTCTTTCAAATGCTTCTGTTACACAAAACCCACAGACAGAGTTCCAGGCAGTGTCCACCCATATGAAACCAGACATTTTTTCCATAATCTTTTTATAGATTTGATAATATTTAACTCAGCATGTATTAAAAATGTATGGAGTACATAAAATTCATTATAAATGTCACCAAATGGGCCAATGGCTTTTTAATATCGCTGCCACAAGACTAAATTTTAACCTATTTCCTGTCTGGACCCATTCCAGTGGCAATTCCAGAAGGGGAATATATTTAGTCTATATTTACTTAGTCTGTTTAACTTTCAGTTAGTGTCTTTGGCTCATCCCGTGGCCATGCTATTTTGGGATGATTTATACAATATTTACATTAAATTCTGCTAATATTTCCTTGCCTCTTGAAGTTGGATTACACTATTTACATCTCAAAGGCCTGAGCTGGAGGAATAAGCAGCTGTTCCAGGCACCAGAGAGAATTTAGCATAGGGGAGGCTGCCAGAAATGAGACCATGTGTCTGAAATACTCATGGAGGAATTATTTAGAGCTGGACCAGTTCTCTGTGAAGCAAGAGGGAAAGCTTACCATAGCAGTAAGAAATGTGGTTGGTATAGAGGGGTCAGACAACAGCATTCAGACACTGTCTTTGTTTTCTGCAAATCATTTCTGGAGCGCTTTCCATCAATTGCAAATTTCGTGGGCTAAACCACGGCAGGACTGTATTGTGGGCTTCTTTGTGGGAAGGACTGGGCTTGCAGCTTGCATACTGTGTCTTAGAAACTGAGGGTCACTGCTGTGCTTAACCCTGAAATAAGGGTGGGGGCAATGGTATCTCCAGCAAATGTTGCCTAGGGTCAGACTGGGCTACAGCCATGGTCTGATAGTCTGGCAAACAAAAAGAGCTGCATTTCACCAAGCACCAGATCTGAACCGTGTGATGTTAGACCTCCTGGAAGGGAGCAAGCATAGCATTTGCTGCAGGGTTTTAAAGAATTTCATTTTAAAGAATAAAAATGTGACTACTTAGCGAAGACGTCAAATCTGTTACTTTTAAGGCTGAATCAAAAAGCAAGCAGGCAAACAAACAAGAGTGGCTGTAGGCCAGAGGAAACCCCTGTCACATCCCTCACGGCAGAGCAAAGCAATCAGCTAAAGGGGATGAAGTGTGCCTCTTATTCAGGCCTCTGTGTCGGGTAGCATGAGAGGTAGGGACAATGGTCCTTAGCTGTGTGATTGTCCTTTTACAAAGTTGAGAGGCACCTTCAAATCAAAGTTTGGGTGCTGAGGCCGTATTCCTTACAGCAAAAAAGTCAGTTTTGGATTTATAACAAAAAATAGGACTAAGTACATTCAGTGGAGCTTTACTGCAAGCATTCCTCAGAATTAGAAAAAATGAAATTCCTCACCATATGTATGAAAATTTACCTTCAGGATGACCTGTGCAGTAACAAAGCAAGCAGTTGGATGAGATCAAAGTGCACGTAGCCAGCTGTCTTCTCAATCCCAACAACACTTGGCAGAATGAATGGTTCTTCTGCACTGATGGCACAATACAATTTAGTGGTCCAGGGAAAAAATCCAAGCTGCGAAAATATTTGACAACTACTGTTATCTGGAGGAGCTGGGGAGAGAAACCAAATTAGCTGGAATTTTGGACTCTAATTATTCTCAGAGGAATCTGCAGATCTTTTAAATATAGGGGTTGGTTCCAGCAGACATTCTTAATGGTTTGAAACTCTGGAGAACAAGGCTTGCACTGAAAGTCAGCGAAACTTTAGGGTGGATAAATATTTTCTCTTTTTTACTCAATTTAGTTCTCACTTTCAAGTCAATTAATTGTCTACAGTTCATGAACAAAATATTTTAAGTCCTACATCCTTGCTCTAATATTGGTCCTAAAGGACGTTCATTGTACTTAAAAAATGTCTTGTTTGAAAAGTTACTCACCTCAATATTAAGAGAACGTTTAGCAGTAGCAAGAAAAATGTACCTGTGTATAAATAATAGCTGCTACCCAGATGGATTTTGTTAGCTTTTGATAACATGGCTTAGAATAAATAAATAAATGAAATGGGCAGAACCAAAGTGAGAACTGAAGCAGAAATCCTGTGATTCAGAATGATCACAAAACAGCAAAGACTTGGACAGCACAGCATTGTATGAAGCAAAGCACAAGGCAGACTGATGAAACATCTCAGACTCCTCCAGTTCAATGTCATGAAACACCATGACAAATACTATCCACACTCGGAGAGGGTGAAGAGTTCAAAGGAAACCTTTTTCTTTTCTAGGAAAAGGCGTGTGAGACCGATAGACAGACAGCATTTTTAACCCAGACGATGAAATGAATCAGAGCAGGGGATGGCATAACGGGACTTCTCGGAGAACTGCAGGTGTGAGGCAGCACCAACGTGCTACCCAAGTCTTCCATAAAAGCTTTTGCTGACTCAGTCACTGATAATCACAGCCCAGGATCCCAGGGCTGATTTATAGGTATGGAAAGGATAGGAGTTAGATAGATTTGGGTAAATTGCACCTGCTCCAACCCCCCCCGAATGACAAGGCTGTGTTTACACTTACATATCAAACGGAGCACTAAACAGTTGCCCAATTACTTTGTCAAAAAGTTTCATTTTCTTTCAAAGGCCACAGAGACAACGTGCAGTGTGAAAGTGAGCACTGGTGCCTGCCTGTGCCACTCCTGAGAGCCCTGGCAGGGCCTGTGATCCCGAGGGGCAGGCACACAGTGCTCTGTCCGGGCAGGAATGCCAATTCAGGACAACTGATTGACACCACCTTTTTAGTCCATACGTGATTCAAATCCTTTTTGGAGCAAGTTAAAATTTATACTATTAGGTGCTTTTTTTGTTTGTGGGGTGTTTTTCCCACTGATCACACGCGTGTTGTAACAGGTTGGTTTGCTTTTAGGTTTTTCTTGCCTTTTCAGGATCAGTTCACTGGCAGTGATCGTAACAGGAACTTCACTTAATGACCTGCCTGCTTCTTTGCTCCTCTGAACTGAAGGGGAAGGGATGTTATCTTCTGCAGCTAATGAATGATTCTCCAGGCTGGGAAAAAGAGCAGAGGAAGCAGGTGAAGGATTCATCTCTAGCATCTTGTTTTTGATGCTGCCTTCAGCTTCCATCTTTCCTGCTGCTTCGTCTCCACTTATTTCTTCAGCGTCATGACTCAAATGTGTGGTTTTGAACATCTCTGGGTGTTCATATCAGGGAAAAAAAAAAAAGATTATAATAATTTTAGGTTAAGTGAAGGCTCTTACCAAGTGGCAAATACCCCGCCTGGGCTTTCCTGTGTGCCCCGGGTCCTCGTCCTCTTCGCACTCAGCCTCAAAGGGGTGGTAAGCACCACTTCAGATCACTAAAACGATCTCAAAGACCAGGGAGTTCAGATTTGTGCAGATGATTTGGAAAGACAATTCTCCTTAAAATCCAAAGGAACCGTGCCTGTAAATCATCTGCGCAGTTCCACATCGTAGTTCGTATGTTTAACTTTTTAGTACAAGTTGACTCCAGCATAATGGAATATACAGTTAATGTTTTTATTCTCTTTATTAGTGTTTTTAATGTAACTTTAATATAGTTCAAGGCAGTTATTGAGTTCTAAATAGGAACATCTGGGAAGAAAATAATTTTCCACGTACATTGAAGCATGTTGGGCAACAGTAGTGTTTGGGAGGGACAGAGTGGAAAATTGTACACATCTTGCTAAAGCACACACCCTCCCTTTAAATGAGGGTTGCTCTGGGTGCAGCTTTGGAGAGCAGCAGGGTTTCATTCCTGCAGGTCGTGGCTGTGTGCAGAGACACGTCTCCGTCGGGGTGTGTTGTTTCCACTTCTACACATCATCTTTCCTACTGGCAATGGCTCACTGGCTTTTAACTTCCCCGAGGTGAGGCTCAGTCAGGGTTGCCACGATTTCTTTGTGCCATCATTTTTCTGCAGAACCCGAGGAGACAACAAAGACAGAGACACCATGTGATGCTGCTCTTCTACCTGCATCTTGGAGGTGCTGCTCTTCCTCTGGTGGGACTACAGGGCTAGCTGTTAGCTTCAAGCTCTCACAATCCTGCTGGTTTGAGTACTTTCATCCTACTGGTGGAAAACAAAATTAAGGCGATGACTGTTCTAAATTATCTGGGCACTTTGTCTGAATCCTACAAACACTGTCCTCATGAAAACTCTGCACCATAGAGTCTGCACCTTCAGTGTTACAGAAAAGACCAGAGAACTTAGATTCCATTTAGAAATAATTTAAAAAATGAGAAATGTTCATTTTTTTAGTCTAAAATGTTTGAGGTTTTTATAACTAGTCAAATACTTTTACTTTATTCTATTGTATTTTACAACATTCTTGATTTCTTGACAAACCAGGCCTAATGAATAAATCCAGATTGTGAATCTGGAAGTATTTTTCCCAAAGATGTAAGTTTAAGACTAAAGCCAAGGAGACACTGGCTGTAGGTCTGGTGTTGAAAACTCCAGCCGTTTGTTTGTTACAGGCTTCCACACTCACCCACAGGACTTTCTTCCCCATCTGAGTGTCGCACACTTTCTCACAGGACTGGGTATCCCACCAATGTGCTTCTTTCTGGATCATATTTCATGAGCAATTTCATCACACTTGGCCACTTTGCACAACTGTCCGAAACACCGCTGGTGAGAGCAAAACAGCGTTCCCTTTGTCTTCAGCAGACTTGACAGTGCACCAGCTCACAAACCTAACCCAAAGCCTGCTGTATGAATATCAGAAGGGATGGGGATGGGTCTTAAATGCACGTTTTGTCGCATATCACTTCAACGTGTAAGATATAAAGGCTGTGAGAGTAACAGAGACTTTCATGTCTTTGGGCATCAGGAATTTAGCGCATCTTTGGAAACTGCCACCCTCCATGAACACGTGTAAGCCTGCAAACCAGGAAATAATAAAGGGGCAATTAGTCATCTGAGTATTTATACTTCTTCTGATATTATTGTTTTCATTTTTGTGGAACCCAGCTTGCTTTGGACGTGGCTAGTATTTGGAAGCTCTCCATCCCAAGATCTAATATCCAAAACAGGAAGCGGATTTGACAGGCACATGCAATCATATAGGCAAACACAAAACAACATTGTAAATGTTTGGCTCTGGACCAGCTTTGTATGTGACGTTGAAACATGTGGTATTCTGCTTAAGGTTTCTGCGAGGAAACATCTGTGAGATTCTGCCCCAGATAACATCAAATGCTTGATCGATCTTTGTTCACCTAGAAAGACGCTGAGAAGGCTTCACTCAGTCCTAACTGTAACATCAAATTGTGCCTTGTTATTCCAAGATGGAAAGCCCACGTGGTGTCTCTAGTGGTCATCCACGAAGAAATGTTAGTGCCCAGGCAGGTGAACACAGGCCAGGAGAGCCCTGCTACAACCCTGCTGATCAGGGGCATCGTGCAGCGCTAGATCTAACACAGTTCCCCTCACTCTACAAGGGAAGTTCCACTTTGTCCTCTCCATCTACAGAGTGGAGGACTCTGTTTATTGCAAGGCTTTCATGCTGGTATGTCTGCAAAACATGATGTCCTAGTGCCAGGGCTTTTTGGAGAGCCTGTGACAAAGCAGAGGGGTCAACCCCAGTTAATGCTAATGCAGTTACGGTGTCAACTAAAGCCTTCATGAGCAGATGGCCTCAGTCTGACCACTGAGCCATCCCCCTTGGCTGCAAAACAACAGAGCCCCAGTCCCTTCAAACAGAACAGACAGATGTCTTCTGGCAGAAAAGCACCTTCTTGGTGAGCACAGACAGTTCCTCTGAGGTTTCAGCCACCGTGCCAGGTTAGCAGCTTGTAGGCTGGGGATGGGTCAGAATTGTCCTTCTGAGTGGAAGGAATGCTGCCTGTTTTCAGGAACATGTTCCCCGACAGTCCTCAGAGAGCAGGTGGGGATTGTGATTTTTTTAAACACTGCTGTTTTCTGGGTGCATAAATACACTCCTAGTTTTGACAACACGCTTGCCAAACCCTTCTGCTTTTCAGAATTGCAGAACTGTGATCTCCAAACAGCACTGCCATCAAACAAAAGGTGTTCAAAGGTTTGCTTGCTGCTTTTAAGGGTGACTTAAATTTCATAAATATTTTTATCTACCTGTAGAAATACCTGATAGAGAAAAGTGCTGCTTGAAAATTTTCCTTGTAGCATGGACTATACCTAGAAATGCTTAAAATACATTGTTTTGATGTATCATAGGGATTCTTTAGTAGCCCATTTTCTGATATTATGGCTTCACATAATTGATGTTTTGGCTATTTCCAAACTAGGTAAGATGTGGGGACTTTACTGGATTGTTAATACTAAGATTGTTGTCTGAGGGGAAGAACTTGATAACATGGGGTCACTTATTATTTAAAGGGAAAAAAGTCATTAGATGGTAGACCGAACTGTCAGGAGAAATGGGAGCATCTCCTGATTTCTTCAGACTAAGTCTATAAGGTAATGACTCAAGCAAATAGCACTCAGTTCTTGCTTCTTTTAGAAAATGATGTGGTGGGATACCCAGGATAAATGAAAAAAACACATGAAACCACAAAACACATGTAAAATTAGCCTAAAAAAACATGTTACAAGAGAGTAATGAAAAAAAGAAGAGGCAGTGACAGCATCTGCTGTGCAGAACAGCAGTGTCTGAGTTAGTCCTGGCTGAGCTGGTAGCACTTGCATTCTCTTCTGTAATGTCCTCAGTCAGTACCCAAAGGTCCTGCCTTTCCACCTGCATCAGCTCCCTGGCTCTTGCCCTCAGCGCACCACGTTTGGCACAGGACTGTAGTGGCTGAGGGCAGACAGCTCTAAATCATGACTGATCTACATGTTGCCTCCTGCCCTTGTTCTCATGCAAGTTTTACTCTTGTCCTTGAGTACTTGCCACTGGAGGGAGGCAGAAAGCAGAAGTTGAAACTCATTTGGAAAGAGAGAACAGCCAGAAAAGCATGTCACGGTTTGGTGTTAGCTGCAGGATTGCAGCTTCTGGTCTCTCTGCAGCATCAGGCAGGCAGAGCCTTCCACTAGGTAGGAATGGATGGGCTGGTGTGCGGCCCTCTGTGTGTAAGCTATTAGCAGAGGAGGTGTATTCATCAAGTACAAAGCCAGTTGCTGTACCTGTGGTGTAGGAGCAGTCATTTCTCTAAAGGAAAAGAAGTCTCTGGTGAGATGTGCAGAGCTGGCGTGGCTGTCCATAAACATGCACCTGCCTGCACGGTGCTCTAATGCCGGTGACAAGCAATGGGAGATGCTCTTGAGTTGACTTCAGCCTTGGGAGAAGTCAACAGGAGCCTTTGTAACAGAAGATAGATGTTTACAGCTGCATACTCTGCATGCAGTTCAGTACTTAGCAGCTGGTGATTTGGGGGTATAATAGAAGGAGCTCACTGGGACCTATTCCAAGGTGCTTTCTGGTCTCTTGCCATTAGGTAGCACTAGCACTAGCTGAACTCTGACAATTACTAACTGAGCTCTGGGATATCCCTTCCCCTTTTATTTCCCCTTGCTTTAGTATTTCATTGCAGTGGCTGCCACCTTCTGCCACTCTTTGGTGGTTGAATGTAGGCATCTGGGCTGCTTGTGGGCTGGGAGAGGACTTGGGGAGCCAGCTGACCTAGAGGAGGATTTGATCCTGCACTCTTCACTTTGCTTTCTAGAGAGAAATAAAGGCTACTGATGGGAGGGTGGTTTACAACTGTCATCATTATTTTCTACACTTAGGCTACAGGTTCCCAAGATGCACTGTGTGTCCTTTGCTTCCAACAGAACGTGGCATGCAAAGCGACTTGTTAATTGTGGCTATAAAGTTGTTGGGAGCATAATACTGTGTCATCAATTCATTTATGTGTGTGGGCCTCAAGGAATTAGCCCCTCTTTAGATATGATTGCTTGGGATGCAGGGGAGTAAGGGAGGGGTTTCTCTTTCAAAGGGGAAAAGAAAGACAAAGCGTGTCTTCCAGATCATGGCCAGATTTTGGTGCTAATTGTACAGATCAGAGCTGATCGCTGCTTTGCTGACTTGGACAGGTAAAAACCAATCCCAAGGAAACAGCCCTGGTGACCTGAGGCTTGGAGGGCTGTTTGCATCCACTTGCTGCTGGGGTCCTTTCACCAGCACACTGCTGCTCTGAGGTGAGCATCCTGTGGCAGCTCAAAGAACAGCAAGGAGCACTCTTGCCTGTCATCCCACCTTCTGCTCTTGCTTTGCTTTGTAGCTGCTCTCCTCTTGCAGAGCTGGGAGGGCAGTAATCCTCCAGTCCTCCTCTGATGTGCTTTCCTCAGTTCTTTCTTGGGTCTTTTCTGCATTCTTAGCTTTTCAAACCTACCAATTGCATGGCACAAACCTTTGTAGAGAACAGGAGACTGTACGCTTATGGCAGCAGACAACTTGGTCTCTGTTTACTACAGGTCTTTTAATGCCTCAGCAAACTGAGGCCTGATTCCCACTTCCTCTTATATTTCCTCATCTCCAATCCGAATCTGTAAAAACTGTAGCTGAGAAAATATTTCACACAGCTGAGTAACCCATCACTCCAGTGCTCCTGAGTAATCCTCCCAAATACCATCCCTGTCATGGGTGGTAGCAGCTGGTTCTGAACCCAGGAGACAATCTGATGGTAATACACTGTCATCTCCTTTGCCATTGGCCCTAAAATAATAGTGTGTATCTTCAAAATCAGTGTGAAATGGTCTTGGGTGTAAAGAAATCCTAAATGTGTCAGGAAGCAAGAAGAACTGAGAAAGGTAAGGACAGACAAAACTCACAACATCCAAAATGCTGTTCTGTGCTTTCCTCTGCTAGGGACCAGAATTGTGTTTACCACTTTCTGGGGCTGCTTTTAAGAACAGCAGCCCAGTGAGAACTGGATGATCTGTAGCCTGCTCCCAGCCCAGAACACGTGCAATACCATGATGTGGGAAGATGCTCCTTGTAGTACCACAGTAATAACAATAACTAAGGGATTTGGGCCAGTGGCAATTTCAAGGGATAATGTTTCTGGAGCTGTGTAATAAAGATCATAGTGGGAGAGGGCCTAAAGCAAAGTGAACTAAGAGAGCTGAGAAAATACTGTTTCATTTTCTGCCACAAAAATCCAGTTTTTGTTTTAAAAACTCTTTTACACCCTGTTTATCCCATGCACATAGTGGATTATTTAACCTACTGACTGAACCAGAAGTAATTTAAATAATTTCTAGCCAACTAGCAATTATGTCACAGCTCTCTTTAAAAGAGAAAACAAAACAAAATAGGAGAATGAAAGTTAGTGCAATTATGTTCTCAAAAAGCCCCCAGCCAATCAGTGAGATTCTTGCTAATATTGCAAGGACTTCCTTCTCTTGGTAAACACCGCAGCCTGATACGCAGCAGAGCTTGGTACTGCCTCGACTTCCTATGATATTGTTCCAGCAATCTTTGAGTTACTAAAACAAGGCTCCCACCTTGAGACAGGGTAAAGGAGTCACTGCGTTCCCAGAGCCCTCCACACCAGTCTGGGGGATCAGTAGGAGCACAGCCCCGTGCAGACCTGTGCAGCACAATGGAGTGAATTAAACTGAAATTGAAAAAACTAAATCTTTTTCTTTTTCTTTTTTTTTTTTTTCCTCCCCTCTTCGCAACAAAATTGAGTAGAGATGTGATGGTTTATTCCATCTGAAAATCTGCGCTGAACGATGCTATTGCTTTGATTTTTCTGCTTACCTACTACTGAGCCACACGGAACCGAAAGAGCAGAGTGTCGAGTATTTCACTGCCACTATGCTGCCACCAAAGCTGAGAACTGCAAACATGGCAGCACAGAAATAGCTCTGGTGTTTAACTAGCATTCCCTTAAGCAGGGAGCCAAGGATTTCCAAAAGAAGATGGTGTGGTTTGTCCCTTTCTGTAATAAGAAGAAAACAAATCTGTTGGGCACGATGCTATCGCCGCGCTGTCTTGACGCCTTTTTTATAATTATCCCTTCCCGTGGCTTCGAGTGCCTCTCTTACTGAGTAACTTGTCTTGCTTTAAACGTTGTCACTTAGCAACGCAGGCCAAAAATGCAGCACAGACTGGCAGTCCCGGAAGGTGGTCACTGTTCCTGTACACACGCGATGTGCTGTCTTCTACTATTCATGGCAGGTCTCCTCCTGTCTGTCCAAAATCCACTTGCTTGAAACAGCAACCAGAGAGAGCTGAACAGCTGGGAGAAACAAAGGCAGCAGAAACATCTGCTTCAAGAGCCACCTGTGGTCCTTACGATATTCTGTGTTGCTCCCCGAATGGCTGGGAGGTTTCTCCTGTGAGCACGAGCGCATCGCCCATCGCTGGCCCGCACGCTGTCACGGAGCTTGTGGTGTTGAAGGAGTCTGTTCCAGCACCAAAGCAATGCACAGCTGAGCTGGTTGCAACTGCACGGACCAGCCAGGTAGCTGTCTACACAGATCAAGTGTTCATGTTTGCACAACTGATAGTAAAACTGTCCTTAGGGTGTTTTGGTAACAGGTTCCAGCTTTAGTTTAGCAAGACGAAATGTTTGGCCGTATTGCCGCAGAGAAGGTCAGAGAACCACAATAGGATGAACTTGTGTTGGAACCTTGCCGTTCTCATCCAATATCACTTCTTGGAGAGACTCTTGTTGATCCTTCATCTGTATCTCAGCTGCGTGTTGCCTCAGCAACAGCCAGACTGTGAATGCATAGAGGAACTGCAATTAAACCACATTTGCACCTTATTTTTTCCACAGAACTCATGAAGGTACGCAAGAAACACCTTTCCTCGTTTGGTAATTGATAGAAATCTAGATCCTTACAAACTACCTAAACAAGTCCAAAAAGCAGCATAATTTAGAGGAGATGTCTGTCTTGGTGTCTATATCTTATGTACGTGTAATTTAGGGAGTTCAGGTTGCAAAGACTTTGGAGGCAAGAGCTGAATTGTGTCAGTACTGCACAGAACATTGTGAGCTCTGAGCATTATCAGAAGATGGAGGGCAAAGTCCAGTTGCTGTACTTTTCTTCAGTAACAGCAAATGACTGTTTTCCCTGACAGTTAATTAAGTTAGCATAGGAAGAAGAAAGTTTGGCTTGGCTGTAGAGCGCAATCCCCTCTGAATTCCACATCCCATGTTGAAGTGTCTTTGACAACCCGAACGACAAGTGTTTCCAACACCACAGCATTCTCTTTTGCAGACTCTGGGACTGGCCATTCACCACCCCAGGCTCTCCTGCAAAGCCAAATTCTTCTGCTATGATAAACTGGTAGGTCTGGAATGAGCCCTCAGCCTTTAGCACCAAGAGCTGGACTTTGCATGTGCCTGCCCTCACAGGTTGAAAACGTATGTGCCAAACTGCCTGTGTTTGATGAGTGCCTTTGGTGAGCAGTTCTGGTCTGTCCCTCGTACCGTTGCTAACACGGCTCCAGGTGTCTCAGGTTGAGGGGGAGCACAGTGCAGCACAAGAATAAAAATACCATTTTATTTTTCTCCCACGGGCTGGCTCACCTAACGAGGGAACGAGAAAATGTGGAATTCCTACCTTCATGCCAAGAGGCATGCTTGGCAGTCAGCGTAGTTTTCAAGCCAAAGCTGATGAGAACTGATTGTGGGATTGTAGGGAAGAATTCCTCTGGGGAGGTATTTAGCCCTGCAACGAAACTTGGGACAAGCAGGATGTTCCCATGAGCAGGAAGGAATGGGGAACTACGCAAGGCATAATGCCTCTGGTCACGAGCCATCCAAGTGATACAGGACCAAATCAGCAGAACAAAAGTCAAACAGCTGTAATGTGAAATGCTCCGAACTTGCAAGGCAACAGAAACACGCAATGGAAGAAAAGCTGCCATTTAAATTTCAATAGACCTCAAAATTAGAGCCATCAGAAAAGCCATGTTATGTTACCCCTTTTGCTTCCCTTGCGCAAAGCCTAATTAAGGATTAATCAGCTCCTAAGTGAAAATGTGTGTCTGCACCAAACAAATGGGCATCCAAAAGCCTGATTTGGCGTGTCTGTAAGGAATGAGGTAGGACAGATAGCCCTTTAGGGAGCCAGGGGTCAGTGCCCTTTCAAACATGTTTCTTGGTCCTCCTGGTCATGGTCTTTGGCACACGTACAGCATTTGTGTACGGAGTCCCTGTGCCTTTCATTTTCTGTTCCAAATGCCATTATTGTCCCATTTCAGTAGGAAGCAGATGTGAACACTGGAAGGTATATTAAAATTACCTGCAAATGTTATACAAACTGTACCAAGATGATGTGTTGATGTGTCAGGTTAGATAGACTTAACTGACCAGATAAGCATGTTTTATTTGTATGCTCTTCATCATCATAAAGTTCTTGCAAATGACAGCCAAGTGGAGTGTTCTTTTTAGAGCTCATCAGGCACTGGAATTTCCTCTTTCAATTGTATATTGCCTAGTGATAGTCCAAAAGTCAATGGATGTAGCACCTGCCACCAAATCAGATGTGCTTCCCTTCCCCCTTGGTCCCCTCTCCCCTCCCCAGAATCCCACCTTTTAGAAAGAATAATTTGTATTTGCTAGTGTTAGTAATCCCAAGGGAAACAGGTCCCTCTTGCAGCATTGGTGTGGCTGATCAGTACTGATCCACGAATGGCAGGGAAGCTGCTTTCCTGACTCTGTGTCCCCCAGGGCTGTGAATTCACAACACGACTACCTCCATTTTTAAGATGGGATTAGGTGGCAACTGTGCTTTGCTCTGCATCGCGCTTAGTCATGTAATTATCACTCTTGGAGTATCCTACCTGACAAAGAAGGGCTGTGTACTTTGCCAGTGTTGGCAGGAGCTGTGCAGGAAATGCTGTGCACACACAGCAAAAAGAGAGTGTCCTGCCAGCTTCCACTTGCAAAACGAGCTACCTAAAAATGAAACACAAGAATATTGTAGGTGCAACCTCGAGCTTCCCACAGAGGTTTCTAGTGCGCTGGCTCAGGAAGCTGGAACTGCTTTCTAATGACTCCCTCTTCCTGCATGTTGGCAAGGGTATCAAGGTGTTAGTTTTCTGAATATTGGATTTGTTAAGAAACTCAAATGGGTGGAGAGAAAAAGCAGGAAAGGAAAAACAATAGCTCTCAATTTTTCTGACCACATTTGTGTTGATAAGAGACAATGCTAGTCCACCTTATCCTCTTCATTCTCAGTCAGCCATAGCACATTATCCTATGCCAGATTTCTGCTCTCAGCTGGTCACATTAAGACTTCTTGCTGCAACTCTGTATTAAATATCACACCAGGATATCATATTCCACAGCTACACATCATCCAGCACCAGTATTACTAGCTGAGAGTAACAGTGCAGGAGGCAAACATCAGTGTGAAGAGTAACATGAAAATGAAGCTATTGCTAAATAAGGCTCAAAAGCTGCTCTTGATGCACTTTCTCTTTAGGGCAAATGTGATCCAGTCTGGATGTGATGACATGCAGACCAGTACACAAATGTCTCCAGAAAGGTCAAGGTACATCTGAGTCTCTAAAGCCTGTATTGAACATTCACAGCTGGTGTGGGAGAGCCTCTTCTGGGAGATCACTTAGGCTACACGATGGAAGAGAAAAAGAAAAACTTCTTTAGAACTGTTTCTTTGGCTCCTATATGTGCTGGCAACAAACTTTAACCCAACTGCCTTTTTGCTGTGTCTTGGAGTTTTAAGTCAAGTAGTAGAATACAACATGTACCTCTTCTCTGTTCTCTTCTTCCTCTTGTTCCTGGTCTTCAGAATGAGTAGGTATTTTGGGAACTTGGGGCTCTGTCAGGTTTTTTTGCAAACTCTTCTAGCTGTGATGCTGCTAAGGAATGTTCCAAAATCAGGAATCGGTAGGCAGAAGATATTCCCAGCATCGACTCTGCTGAGCCTGCCAAGCAGAAAGCAGTGTTAAAAAATGTACATCTTCATAATTTACCATATATTCTTTTGAATAATTAACTTGAAATCTCTCTTACTTCTGTTGCCCAGAAATGTAACTTCAGTAATACAGAAAAGAGCATCAACATGCTTTAAAACAAAGCAAATTGCATCACGGTCATCAACTGCAATAATATTCCTCCAGTAAAACATTTATTCTCTCTTCCAAGGAAAGATTCCATCAGTCCTTTCAGAAGGATTATTACAATTCTTTGAGAGAAAAGATCAGATAACCTAATAGTGCAATTTAATACCTTTTTAAAAATTATTTATGTATTTATTTCAAAGCAATCTCTTCTCTCCACCTTTCCATAAGCTGTATCATGCTTTTGTGAGACAGCCTTGAACATGAACTCGTCTTCTTTACTACTTGGTTTTGATTGTAGCTTTATGTAACTTTTATGAAAATGACTAATTTCATTTTTGTTTTTTCCTCTTAATTGTCATAATCAAAATGTCCTAGGCCCATTCCCTGGAGTGCTTACAGTTTGAAGCCAACACCAAGGATAAGGGAAGAGCAGAGTGACCCAGTGGTGACAGTTCCAGCCTGAGCTGTGCCAGCTCTTTGCAGAGCCACTGGCTCTGTGTGGTCGAGAGTCAGTCACCATAGCTCTTCACATTAGCTTCCAGTTATGAGTGGGGGTGATGGCTTCTTTTAACTGCCCGATGTGCCACTCTTCACTGGTTTATGATTTCAACTGCCTGATCTTTGGCTCACATTCAAACTGGAAATGTGGGTTGCTGGAGCATTTTGAAGGAGAAATGCTCTGATAACATGAGGCTAAGGGACTGGAGCTCACAAGAGGCTGATATGAATGCAAACAAACTTTTTTTTTTACAATTCTGTTAACAAGAAGCTCCAGGTAAACTTTGACCTTAAGATAATGAGAGGGTTTGGTTCACTTTTTAAAGTAAACAGAAGCACTTTTTCCTGGGCTTCCTGGGTTTTCTTCTGCCTCAAATGTAAACCACTTTTTGCTGTAATCAGAGTGGTTCTGCCCAACCAATGAAAGTAGAATTGAGCTAATAACTTTTAATGAACAAAACCTGTCTTTCAAATTAATCAACAGCACACGAAAAACCCTGAAATACCAATTTTGTTTCCTCAGATACAAAACACCAGTTTAAAATAAACCAAGAACTGACACCGTTTGTAACAAATTTTTGTTGCTAATTTTTCTTTCAAGGGGTGGGTCTGTAAAGAGATTGGATTATTAATGAAACAGAGAAGAATATATTTCAGCTACCTCTTCAGCATAGTAGGTACTGCCAAGCTAATAATGAAGTCACAGGGCACTACTTTCAATGATTACTCAGTTGTGCCAAAAAAAGCAACACTTATAAATCAGGTCACATGTTAATATTGCCCATTTTTTATGTATGCAAAGCTGTGCTATTATGTGCAAAGTTTACTAAGCTAGTGTTTTCTTTGAGTGTAAAAGATAGCCAAGGGTTTATTGTACGGACTATTCTTCAAAACAAGTTTCCAAAAATAATAAACACAGGAAAACAAGTTCATATCAGCTAATTATAAATTAAGCTATTAGAATATAAAGTAAGTTTGTGTAATTCATTGCAATAGAACAAAGGAAAAAGTTATCCTCCTTTTCCAGGAGAGCTTTCCCTGTTAAGCTGCACTCATGTAGAAGAACTGTATTAATGCTAAAGTTTCAGCAGGATAAATGAAGTTATATATAATATACTAACATTTTAACCATGTGCATTTTATGAGTAAGGCTGTTTTGAGGAGAAAAAACCCTTTATGAAAAAAGAAATCCAACTGATGATAAAGGTGAGGTGCAACTAGTGTCCCTGTGACAACCATATGACATTTTTATAGCAGCTCTTCCTTTCCAAGCATCATAATTCTCTCCCTCCCTCTCTCCCTCTTTTTCTCTGAAGTTGTTATCTGTAAGAAAATTCTTCTGAAAAAAAGTAATGTGTTCCAAGGTTCTGACAAATAAATATGGCAGTGGAGCATTTCTGAGGCTGCCCTGCATCTAGTTCTCTCTCCAAAGGATTTGCCTAGTTCTTTTCCCAGACCGTGCCTTATCTTTCCACATAGTGCAAGCCTGTTGTGATTTGGGAGGCTTTTATTTTTTTAGCAAATGCAATTCCTAAAAAGTTGTATTTCTAAATTTTTTTTTTTTTCTGATCTCTAGTAACATGGTTCAATTTCAGTGCTGCTTCATCTACTTTAAACTTGGTGTGATTACTTTAGGAATAAGCTTCGCCCTCTCTTCCCATCACCTCGCATTACTCTAGCTATGAATAAATTGTCTTGCTTGCTATCAACTCAAATGGTGAAAGTATTCTGAAAAGTCAGCCTAGGAGCTAAGTTACTCTCCATTGTTGTCATGTCACTTCTGTGGCTGGCATAGCAAACTGTAAGACTTCCACAAAAAGCCGTGGGCTAGCTACATTTGTTTACATTGCTTAAAAAGGGGGGAGCAGCTTTCCAGTGAGCTCTTTCTGTCTTCTTCCCCCTCAGCTTTCTCAAACGGAAAGTACAAACTGTGTTCACTGATTGCTTTGTGGGTACTTTTACTGTATGCATTTCTAATCACCAATACCAATGCTGGGATTTGTTTTCTGTCGAACAATGCTCATTTTCTCTGAAATGGAACTACTGATCCCTTATGTTTCACTCTAATCCAGACTCTTTTTTGCTGATCAAGTGTTCTGAAATGTGGCTGTTGGATCGTTCTTTCTAAATTAAGAGTTTCTTTGCTTGGTTTCATTCCAGATAAAACTAACTAGTCAGAGTAGAAGTGCTCTTCAAATTGAAACTAACTAACTAACTAACTAACTCTGATTTATCTTTTTGTCATTAATGTTTGAAAGTCCCGTTCTTGAGTTTGAAGTCAATGCATACAGGTTGTGTACAATGCACCCCTAAATGCTTAACAGGACAAGTGAAGAGACTCTAAAGAAAGTTCTAAGCATCAACCCAAGCATTACAAAGGCCACATACAGCTGCCTGGATTATCTACCAGAAAGTTTATTTCAAAGACAGACATTGATGCATGTGCACAAGTGTTTGGTGTGAAACACAAAACAGCTGCCTATAGAGGTGATTATGTCCCAAAATTAACTCAAATGCTTTTGACAAATAGCTACAGTATTAAATGTTCCAAATTTCCACCTATTCATCCCATATTGCTGTGTCCACTTCAGTGGAGCAGAAGCTCTTTGTATCATCTGTAGTTCCAAGTGCAAATTCTGAGCTCACACAGACCATTGTTGTACAAAAACACCAACCTATCTTGGAGAAAACTAGCGGGGAGACTGGGAGTAACAGAATTACCCAGTACAGTATTTTGCCTGAGTGTATACTCAGGGCAGGATTAACTAGCAAGGCAGAACACAATTAAATTGATATAGTAATACTAGTACTGTTGCCTCAGCAAATCCTCTTTCTGTCATATTAATTATTTGCTGAAGCCATTTACCACTTAAACTGTGAAAGCTGAAATACATCTTGTGAATTTTCCTTTGAGTCTTTGGCTAATGATTCTGTAGTAGATAATCCAACAGAGATTATATGGTGGGTCTGTGATTTTTGTTGCCAGATTTATCTGTGAACGAGCTCTGCAGCTCTGAAAACAGAGAGCTCTTTGCAATATGGCCAAAAAAGCAATTACAGGCTGTTTTGAGGCTGGTACTTGTGTGCGGTCTCCTTTTACAATTATTGTTAGCTTTAAAGGAAATTAATCACAGGGTGAAGCAGAGCTCCCATCCCAGAGACCAGCCAGAACACTGTCCCGTGTTTGTGCCAGGCAGCAAAGGGGTGAATGTGTTCAGTTGAAACAACACAGGTGGCCGGACTATGCCCAGAGTCCCATCGATTCCCAGGGCTTCTTCCAGCCCTGGGCAGCTGTGTGCTGCTGGCACGGTGGGGTGGGAATTCATTCAAGGGCTGTGCCTTAATTAGTCTGTCCAAAGGGAGGTTGTCTCTGTGGAGTATCAGTCCCACAGAGGAACAAGTCTTTCTAAAGTCCTTAGTGTGAGTGAGTCAGTTAAGGAACAACAGTCCGCCGGCTATGTGCACTCTTCTGTTTACAAGTTTCAAGTTATTTCTACCCTCAGTGGTATTTAATTCACTCCTTTAAACCTCTCTGTCACACGTGAAGGCTGAATGATAGTTAACATTGCATTCTGCACCTAAAATTTTGTTGGAAAGACCACAGATACCAGGGCACTGGCACAGACTGTAGAAAGGATTGTTTCATAACAAAAATTAATAAAGCTCATCAAACATTCCTTTGCTATCCAGTGACAAATACCACTTCAGATATGACTGACATCATTGTATGCAAAAGCACATTTTAAAAGAGAATAGAAACTGAAGTCTCTGGTATCATATAAACAATGGAATGGTTAACGTGCTAAGGGGATGTTACAATCCAAAATACAAATGTTTGTCCTTTCCTAGTTTCTGGAAACAAGTAGAAGCTAATGTCTTGTTCTGCCTTGCTCTTCTCTGCCTGCCTGCCTTGTCCTCCAGTGGGACTGGAGTAGCTGAGGTTGACCCTGGGGATGACACTTGGCCATGCCATTGGAGGGGCAGGGTTTCAGACTTGTCTTTGGTCAATGTGTTGTAATGTGCTTCTATTAAATATCCTCATAAATTTCATTCTATCCAAAGCCAAAGCAAGGTGACTTGCAGAGGATATATACACTATGGAAGGTTTAAAAACATTTTAAAAACAACCTGGCATTAGCATGAAACAGTCTGAGATATATTGGTGGAACCTGCAAGCTCTCTGAAAAGGCCAGCTCATCACCCCTGGCTGCTCAGAGAGCAATGCTGTGCTGGGAAAATGCCCGTGTGCAGCTGTCTGCGTGGCAGACTGGTGAGCAGCTCTTGATTTTAGAGACTTTATTCATCATTCTTTCTTTGGCAAGTGTAAAATCTATGGCTGCATCAAAGCACAGTGTGCTTTTGCATGGAAAGGATATGACAGGGACAGGGCTCTGGCACTTGCCTCTCTGTATAACACGAAGGACAGCTGCCCGTGCCTCGCCTCCAGCCAGACGTGCTGAGCTCTCCCAGTGCAATAGCACAAATTACTTTGTTTAATCTGCAGAAAAAGATTAAAGGTTCTCAAGGGGGTTAGAGAAAAATGCTACGGTGATTTACTGGTTGATTTTTATGCTTATAGAGAAGTGAGAAATAGGGGACTATAAGGAAGGCACAAGCCCTGTGAACCTGGAGGTTGCATATGTTCTCAGCAAGGTGTCATCTTTGTGCATCCTGAATATGCTCTAGAGTCACTGAGATGTGGCTGTAAAAGTCTGAACAAACTTCTTCAGAAATAGATGACAACCTACTCTTAAAAAAATCTCCTGAGATATTTTTTTCCTGGAAAAAGCTAACTCTGCAGAAAATGAAATGTTTTTAAAATCCTATTTTCAAGTTTTCTAACTAGCTGTACATAAAATGTCTGAATTCATGATGTAGATTTAGATTGGGTAAAAAAATCTCCCTGGTGTAGACTACTAAAATCCTGGCTTGCGGCTCTGAAAGCAAGAATCCTTTGGCAGTACTTGCTTTCATATCTAGAAAATGATAGATTTTGGTCTTTTCCCTGTCGTAGCCTCTGTACCCATTGCTGATAGCGTAATGCAGTACAGCCTTGGGTGTCCCTTTTGCCAGATGAAACAGATTCTTTACATGAAAAGACTTCATTGTCTTCATTGTTCCATTCTCTTGTATTTTTTTCAGTAGTAATAATAGCAAAGGGAATCATGAACACTTTGCACTTCCAAGAGGGCTTTATAAATGAGAGGCTTGAAGGTCTTTTTCTTGGCACGGTTGTTCTCTCTTTCACCTGGGGCCTTTCCATTTCGTTCAGTGGACACTGTGGGTCTTCATCTCCTGAGTGTCTCTCTGTCCCAACAAAGGGTACCTGGCTGTGCCAACAAAGACAATCCTTTGCTTGGGCATTCCAACCAGATGTGGTATGGCTCTGCCCAGGCAAAGAGTTAACCAAGTCTTGCTCTATGGAAAACAATGGGAAGTTGAAGAATGTGGCAGTTAGTGATACAACAGCAAAATGCACCTTGCAAGGAGGATGAGAAGGAACATTGTATTTTTCCCAGGATTTTTGTTGAAAAGAAAAGGTTATAAATTACTGATCACTCTCCTTTTGTGCCTGCAACCTCAGCAGAGCAGCATTAGCTAGGACAGGAGAACACACAGGTACCTGGATTGATTAGACACCAGAAGTAACAGCCAAAACTGTGAAAAAGAAATTATATGGGATTTTTTCTTTTTTTTTTTTTTTTTTTTTTTTTTTTT
>JANVCC010000271.1:6454136-6490393 GCA_025345505.1 Todiramphus chloris collaris
TTTTTTTTTTTTTAATCTTTTAATGAGGATGGTATTAATACACTGGGGTCTTGTTAGCAACTTTAAAACGACTTCAGAGCTAGCCATCTCAAAGGCAGTAGCTCTTCCTTGGTGCTGGGTGGACACTTCCAGGGCTGCGCTGCTGCAGGACCAGGCACCTGCAGCCCGTGGCAGTGGTGACATCTAGAGGACTCCAGCTCTTCGTGGCAGGGACAGCTTCGTGCTGCTGGAAGATGGGCTTTCCCACCACGGGCCTTTCTCTGCTACCAGCTAAACTGATTTCACAGCGATGTAGCAGAGGAAAACATCAAAAACCACGATGTGTGCCCGTGTAACTGCCCCCTGTGAAAGCACTGCTCTCCCCTCCTGCAGCCCTGGCTGTGGTTTCAGGTTGCATGAACTGATGGTGCCAACTGTACTACTGCAGGCAGACAACACGGGAGCAAAGTCTGTTACTTCCCTGCTGTCACTGACTTACCGGAGGGCCTGTGTCCAGGGAAACTCTCCCACACCGTTCCCAGAGCCGGGGTCGAGTGACAGTGTGTGATGCAGAGCAGAGGCAGTGGTCGTACCCAGGGGAGTATTTCCTCTGTTCCCCTCCCAGTCACTGACAGTATCTTACCCTGGACGCAGGGCAAAACGAAGCAGAATTATAACTACTGCAGCTATGGTGACTTGATGCTTCTGTTTTCTGCAGTCCTGGCAAGAGGCAGATGTTCAGGCAATGGGAGTATATAAAGGGAAGGTGTTAAGTGGGAGATTAAACTCCTCTTGAGGGCTGCTGCCTGCATTTCTTTGAAGCACGTCGCTGCAGTACCTTCCTGAGAGCCCTGGGTTCACTCAGCCTCCTTGGTCCTGGCAGCTCCAACTCTTTACCTTGGCTCTTGAGTGCCTTGGCACGGAATCGTTCAGTGGCGGAGCTGCCAGGCTGCTCTGGGGCTTGCCGGCAGTGGAGATACCAGCCTTCTCCACTTCCCCCGTCCTGTGCAGCCAGCAATACTTTCATGTTCCCTGCTTTTTTAACCAAGAAAGTAGAGCCTTTGTTTCTCTGCCATTTTCTGCTTTCAAGCTGCATGAGAGCAATGAAGTCTAGCAGGCAGAGTCAGCCTGGCCCAGTGCTTCAGTGGGAAACGTTAAACTGCAGCACTCAGAGAAATGATGAAATCTTTACTGGTAGAATTTAACAACCCGCTTTTATTGGAGCCAACAAAGAGAGATTTATAAAGCTGTAAAATAAGCTAATTCTGTTTTAAATTATTTCAAAACCTGATCAGTACAAACTGTCTTTAAAATCAAAGGACAGACTTGACTTTTAAAAATGAGATTATACTTTGTAAGGCCAAAATAAAATGCTGTTGATCCAAGTACTTAAGAAATATTTGTGAAGAATAGCAGGGAGAAGTATTTCTGGAATAGTTTCCACTCAAAAAAGAAATTGATGGTAGTCTCCATCTCTCTCAAGTCTTCCCCTCCAGTCCACATTACCCAAAACATCCTCTTCCTTGTAGCTTCCACCCATGCTCACAATACCTTCATGCTACTTGTTTGCTTCTTCTCTCACTCACAAAGCACTGAGGTCTCATCATGCCCAAATCAGTCGGGCAGCTTGTTTTCAGAGCATTTCTCAGAAAAGCTTGTGGGCTGCACAGTCAGACTGGGGACTTGCCACACTCTGGGCATTAGTCACTAAAAAAAAAAAATAAAAAAAAAAGAGGCCTAAAATTGCCTCATCACTAAGCCTGACAGAGAAGTGGGTAGCACTGTTCCCACTTCAGTAAAGTCTCATGTTAGTTCTGTGAATAAGTGCACTGACATATGAGCACAGTATTTGTAGGACAGAGCTTTTAACCAAAGCAGGATGCTGGCTGAACTCCAGCTCATCCAGTTGTTCTTTGCTTATGACACTGAATATACAGCTGTATTATCAAAACTGTACATCTGAGTAAGACTTTGCTAGGTCAAGTGAAATACTTTCCTCAGTTCTTACTTGTTTTTTCCAAAAGGTTGTGTGATCTTTTCAGACACTGATTCAGAATGAGTGTTCATGTCCTACTGGTTTAATTAGTCACATGGACAGAACAACATGCTTGCAGTGAGGCTTCTTCAAGCTGGCCTGAGCCTTCTCCTCCAGAACGGCAACTCAAGCTGTTTCAGGATACAAGGAGAGACACGAACCTGGAAAGACAATCCCTGGGAACTGCATGTTTCACAGGGAATGTGGTACATTGCCAACTGTATAGGAGGCCCGTAGCTTTTAAACTTACCTGACCCTGCCGACGGGACAGTACCATCTACGAGCCACTACCACTCCTGGGCACAAGCCACTGTTAGTGCAGCACTGCTCGCCCGCTTAGTTCTTTCTGCCCACAAGTGCTATCTCAGTGTATGAAACCAACTGGGTTTGTTTTTTCCTACCTCGGTTGATAAGAGCCAACAGATGTCAGTGCAGCCTGAATAACAAGTGGCTGTGTTGCTGCGCGGGGCTCTGCTTCTGCAGAAACATCCCTCGGTGGGAGTTTCACCAGGCAGCATGCCTGGGAGAGGGGAAGAATGGAGCTGAGAACAGTATTGGTGTGTTAGGGGAGGATGGAGAGGCTCTCACAGCTAAAAATAGACACCCAAGTATTTTTAAAAACACATTCAAGGGTCCTTATAAACACACAGACTTTTGTTGACAGAACAAGACTGCTCATTTATGCTGTGTATTATCCTTGAAAACCTGCTCTGTTTATGCAGGGAGTCCCATGACAACCCCAGCTTGCTAAAGGTGTCACAATGAACTCAACAACAAACACGGTCCTTTATCTGTTGGAGAGGGACAGAGGGGAAGCAGGAAGTATCTGCAGGCTGTAGGGAAAGCAGTTAGGAAATGGAAATAAACTGCTTTATCAAAATACTGCTTTGCTGTTTTCACAAGTGCAATCCCAGTGGCTTTCTAGCTCCACTTAGGGCACCTCTTACATGGCAGGTTAATGCTAGATATGGGTATAAAGCCCAGGAAAATCTATGGAATTAGGTAGGTTATCTGGTTAAGTGATTTCTGAATGGAAGGAATTTGACAATGAGATTTGCTCTTTCTCTACCTGAAGCCATAAATATTTTTCCAGGTAACAGCTCTAGGACTCAGAAGGCCGCTGTAGGGAACCTCAGACATGGTCTTCAGAGGAAAGACAAACTCTCAGAGCACAGGCTATCATTACTACTAAAAGACACCTACATGAGTGCCTTCAGAAGTCTGGCAGGAGGAATGGACCCAGGAACAAATAGCACTTTAATTCATACCTAGCATGGCAGTTTGAACCTATAATGCAGTACTCTCAGATACGAAGCTCTGAGTCTCACTGCCATCTCTGAATGCCCTTCTTCTTGCCACAGCCAGTCTTTTATTTCTCACTGTGTTGTCAGGACCAGAGAGAAGACAAATACTGGATGAGGTGATGAAAGATCTCATGGGAGTCACTTTGGGACAACTAACATCTGCATGAAATTAATCAGGATATTAATAAGTTGGATGCTCATTTATTCAGCTATACAGTACACAGAGTGAAGTGCACAGCTTTGCTCCTGGAGTCCAGGATTTCACCCTGTGGCTTATGGAAATCAAAGATGGACTGGAAGGGTATCAGTCAGAACGGATATATGGATCAGTACTTCATCCCCCCACACAGCCCTAGCTATATGCTCCAGTCTCCCCACATAAAGACTTTGTCCTCTTTAAGCATGGGATGGACTGAGTACCTTCCTAGATGAAAGTGGCTTTGCTCAGCCTGTGTCCTCATGAGCTCAGGGTGGGAAGCTGAAAGCCTGCTGTGCAGTAACAGTAGCACTGCATTTGTTAATCATGTCCAGAACGCTTTCCCATGACTAGAAACACTAACACTGTGTGATTTTAGATCTGAAATACAATTCAAATGTAGCTAATTCTACCCATTGTGTCTTATCTGTGTATCATGATGTTTATTTTATAGATGGACTGGCTTTTAAGCTAAGAGATGTGACAAGGCTAGTGGTGGAAGCTTTGTGGATATAGGGACAAGGAAATCTTGGCTTTTACGCTTTCTGGAAGAACACAAAAAGTTAAGTTTAGATTATTAAGTTTAGATAGTTAAGTTCAGACTGATACTTAAACAAGGATTTAGGAGTCCAAGATTGAAATTAGGTGCTTAGTCATCCTTTTAAATCTAAACTTCAATGTAGGAAATAGAAGAAAAACGGCAAAATAAGTATTGACCTGAAGCAAAGGACCAAAAGCAGAGACCAGATAGAACCCATTTCAGCTAAAATGAATGGAAAACACTCACAGTCTGTAGGGGTGTTCAATCATATAGACACTGACCACACTCCACAAAAGCAGCTTCCTCTCCTCATGCCCTAAAAGCACTGCTTTGCATCTGGCTGGCATGATTCATTCTTCAGGGGTGCACAGCACCCTTTGTTGCTCCAGCCACATGGCAAACAGCAGTCACGGAGCCTGTTTGAAAAGCTCCTTTACTTGAGATGCCTTTAACAGAGGTGCCAAGCTACAGCCACCTACATTGGAAAAGTTGAGTGCAAATGAGAGCGCTGGAGAGAGGGCTGCATGTGGGAGGGCAGCACCAGAAGCTTGTGAGCTGATCTAACACCTTGGTGTTGTGCCACAAGAAGTGAACATTGCATGTACAGGTCAGTCACAGTAATAGGGGTGGGATTTTGAGTTCAATCAATTATTTTCCCTCCCAAGGTACAAAAAAATGAAATTTCTACTCATTTATTTACATTTCTCTCACTGACATATTTCCTGGTGTTGATCCTTTTTTTTTTTTTGCTTATGTGTGTGTGTCTCCTTTTAATGCTGCAGTCTCACAGTTATTGCCTCTCTTCCTCTCTTCCTTGGTATTTTTGCATTCCCAGATGACCCACTCTGCTTTTTAACCTCTCCACAATTTTCGCCCCTGTTGCAGATTGTAGAAACAACAGAATAAAAATACAGCCAGTGCTTGAGGAAGGCTGAATCTCTATTCCCTCCTCTCCCTGCTGGGAGTCAGGAGTGACAGGTTCTTAAGTCACCCCTACTCTGTTTGGCTGCCAGAGGGTTGGGAGCAGTAGAGATGTATGGAGGAGCAGCAAACTGTACAGGTCTGCATACAGGTGGGCTCGGCACCTCAGAAAGCCCTCCAATGTCCCTGATGTGAAGAACTCCACCGGGGCTGGTGCAGCCATGCCTCATCCCAGTGGGATATGCAGGCTCTTGGTTCAATATGCACAGACACTTGCTTCTTATGAAGTTTGTTGCTTAAGGAGTTTGAATGAAGCCAACACATCACCATGAGCTGTGCAGTTTGCTGTGCGCAGGCAGAGTGAGGTAGATACGTAGCCTGTGTCTGTGGACATGACCAGTGCCCTTTAGAAATATATTCTTTATTCTGCTTTGCGTGAGCCCCTCCTAAACTGTGCTTTTTTTAAGCCTGAATCTGTCCCACGGCATAAAATGCTTCAAGTACAATGTGGATGAGCAATATTCATATATGGCAGAGGATGGTTTGATCTTCAAGGTAATTTCCTCTGCTACCCTTAAAAGTGTGTGTGATTTCCAAAAGCTGTCAATCTGTGTGATGCACTCTTTACTGAGGTGAAATACGTGACCTTATCCTTGCTTGCACTTTTTCCCACCAATTAAAACTGTTGTAAGCTGGAAAGCTGATGAACTGTGCCTCTGATGCTGTTAGCTGGAATTTGAGTCACTACATCTGTACTGTAACCATAGGCAGGGCCATAGCCAGGAGTATACCAGGATGTGAAATGTCTGATTTCCTGAAACAAATAATTCACAAGTTTTATGAGTTATTCTAGGGGGTTAGAATAATAGTATGAGGGAAAGCCTGTCTTCCACTTGGAAATCATACTTCATTTTCAGAGTTATACTTCATCTCATACCTGGGGGACGATGTGCGTTACAGCAAAGATAGGCTCAGTGTGCTTTGCAGAACTTGTCACCTGCACTGGAAAGGGTTTCAACGTAGTGAAACCAAAACAGACTGACCATAAACATGTCTGGCTGTGAATTGCACCATCAGGGAGACTCTGCCGTCTCCACAAAGACGGGAACAAATTCATAGGCTGAATCCTGCTTTCTAATTTCTTATTTTACCTTTTGGGTTTGTTTGGTTTTGTTTCCTTCGCAGCCCTGAAGATTTCCTTTTCCTTTTGCAAGTGGCACATCACAGATCCCCATGTGCTTCAGAGCACTGTCCTGGCTGTAAGCTCAAGCTTCCTCTTGTTTCAGTGCCTCTCCAAAAAGCACAGGAAGAAAAAGAAAATCACTATTAATAATCCTCTAGGCTGACCTTTACGTTTTCTTGGTATACTACATTCTCAGGGATGTGTTCCTCAGAAGAACGAACTCTCAGTCCCAGAGGAAAAGTCATTACAGCAGTGGAGACAAGTGAGTCATGTGGGCACCTCGAGCCTGATGTGAGGTGGATTAATTCCTGCAACAGGCAGCAGCTGCTGCTGAGGCTCAGGCTCATAGTGATGTGTAAAGTGAACTTGTCTGCTGTGTAATGATTTAATTTGTACACTTATTAATTGCTGTAACAGCCAGTCAGCAGGATATTGATTGGGTGCCTTGAGTGGTACATAGACAACACAATAAATGAGAAGGAGGAGACATTCTCTTCCATTGCTCAGGTGATGCCTTTCTCCAGGAAGAGATCCACTGACTTTTCTCAGGATGCCTTGCAGAAGTGAAGAGGTAAGAACCTAGCCATCAGTTACCAGACCTGACTGCAAGTGAGTCAAATACGAATAAACTTACTGAAATAACTAACATCCCTCCTAGGAGGGGCACGCACGCAGTGTCTCCTTGCAGATTAGATACAAGTCTTTCTGGGCATGTTCCCACTGTGAGGCATTTGCTCATGTCTTTGCCTGAGCCCAAACCCACAGACCATTTAAACATGTTTCCTGAACTTTGTTCTGGCATCTCCATTTGCCGTCACTGATTGTTCCTGGAACCACTCTGGGAACAGGATGCCAGGGAGCTAGTCTGCAGAGAAGCCTGAGCTCCCTCCTGCAGGATAGGGTGTGGGGTGAGCTTCGCCGAAACCCTGGTGCCTCCTGCCAGGACCATGATCTTTGTTGCTGCCTCTCAGCAGAGAGGCTGGACTTGGGGTGTTGCTCCTCCTCTGCTTCAGTGCAAAGTCAACTGAGTTGATTTAAGGCTGGGTCCCAAGACTAGGAGTATTGAAAGGTACAAAAAAGAGAGCTGGTGAGTTCACCTGGTTAACAGTGGCCTCCAAGGGCAGCTCTGTCATTCCTGTGGGTCAGCTCCTACCCTGTCAAAGCTGTCCTGCTGAGTCAGCAACAGAAATACTAGAATGTTTCACCTAGGATATAACCTGCCCAGCATTTTGAGTGGTGAAAGAGTGAAGAGTGGGTCACTGCAGGCCTCTTAACAGATCTACCTTTCTGCTGACACAGAATTGCAGGAGATTTTGAAAGAGAAATTAGTATCAAGAGGACACCTAACTTGTGAGAAAGCACCAAAAGGAGAAACTGAGATTTCAGTGAGAACCAGGCAGGCTATTTGCAGAAGATAGGCTACAGCACAGATAGCTGGTTGGAAAGCTCAGGAAGTGTGGCCAGGCCCCAGAGTGTATTAGTCATATTGTAAGTGAATGTTCAGAGCTGGCCGGAGATGAGTATAAAACCCAGTATGACAAAGTTGGCAGTACTGTGCATGGCGTGTGCTGCCAGAGAGGGGGGTATTATCAAAACGAGCATCACCCCAAGCCAGGTAAATTGATAGCAACTGAGGAGGTTAATTTGAAGCTTGTTGTAAGAAGGCAGATACGGTGACCCCAGAGGAGAGGGGAGAGATCAAGAGAGCCAGATCCATCATTAACTTCTCCACTGGAAGAGAGTGTTGGTAGGAAATAACAAGAAGACACTCACAAGTACACATATGTCAGGAAGTGAAGAGGAACTGGTGCATGAAAATGGCGCATGTCTCAGTGTCACGTCCTTATTTCCAGTGGGCTGAGGTGATGTGGGGAAGGAGCTCAGCCATAGTGGTCACACTGGACATGAGTTCTACTGTGGACCAGAGTTCCTCCTGCTCACTGCAGCATCCCCACGACATCCCAGAGACCGGGATGTCACCTCAGCTCCTGACCTGGACCCGTGGCTGGGGCAGAAGCCTCACCGAGGCCGGGGTGAAATATTAAACCAGTGATAGCTACGGTGGTTTGAGGTGCTGGAAATGGGGAGAGCTGACCGCCGGCTCTCCCGTGCCGTGTCCACAGGGATGGGCTGGCCAGTGGCTTCTCCGCGGGACAGGAACGAGGACTGGAGCCCGCAGAGCCGCAGTCGTCGCCGGGGCACGGCAGGACACCGACACCTTCACCCCGCGGGGGGTACGAGGGGTGAGGCGATGGGGGGGGGGGGGGGGGGGGGGGGCCGTGACCCCCCCTCCGCTCCGCTCCCTGCCCCGCCACCGCCGGGAGGCTGCGGCGGGGGCCGCTTTCCAGAGAATACGGTAAACATGTCCGCATCACGTGTGGCCGCCGGCCGCGGCGCGGGGGACCGGCCGAGGGGAGGGGCGGGACGGGACACCGCGCTCCGCAGCCCCGGCGGAGCGGGGCCACTTTAAGAGGCCGCCGGGCGCCGCCGCCTCGCCCTGCCCGGCCCGGCGGAGAGCATGTCCGCGGCGCGGTAGGGCGGGCAGCTTCGGCACCATGGGGCTGTGCTACAGCCTGCGCTCCCGCCTGGCCGCCGCGCACCCTTCCGCGCCCTACGGCAGCCGCGGCGGCGAGGCAGACATCCCCGCCTCGGCGGCGGCGGGGGAGCACGGGGACCCGCAGGTGCGGCACCGGCTGCGGCAGGACCTGGTGGCTAAGGAGCGGGCGGACAAGAAGCGGAGCAAGAGCATCGACAAGACGTTGAAGGCGGAGAAGCGGGAGTACAAGCAGACGCACCGGCTGCTGCTGCTGGGTGAGCGAGAGCGGGCGCGGCGCGGCCCGGCAGGTGCGGGGCGGCCCGGAAGGCAGCGCCGGTGCCCGGCGGCTCCGCGCTCGCCGAGGGGGAGGCGGTCGCGGGGGGGGCCGGGGCGGGGCGCTCACGTGGGCGGCCGCGCCTCAGCGCCTTGGGCTCCGCCGCTGCCGGCCCCGGGGGGGCTCCCGGTGCGACCCTCGCCGCGCCCGGGTCTCGCTGGGGGGCGGGGGGGGGCTCGGGGCAGGGCCGGGGGGCTGGGCCGGCTGGGGACGCGGCTGCGGTGGGAGCTGCAGCCAGCCCGGGGGCAGGGACAGCTCTCCTCGCCCCCGCCAGGCACCGGCTCGGTCCCTGCGAAGGTGCTGCGTCCGCTTTCCCCTCCAGCTGGCTGGTGCCATGGAGCCACTCAGCAGGAGGAAGGAGAGTTCGTTGAGCTGGTGCAATTTTTCTGTAAAGAAAAACGCCCAAGTTTTCTTATGTGCGTTAATTTGCTGCCGTTGCCTTCCCCGCCTCCCGAAATACCCCCTGGGGAGGTTTCATCCTCTCAGGCTGAGGTTTGTTTAATTCATTGCTGCTTTGCACCAGCACTTGGCTGACTGCGCGGCAGCTTCTCCCAGGCAGGAGATGCTCCTGCACCGTGACAGCTCCAGCACTGAGCTCCTTCCCTGAGGGAAGCCCTATGGAAAGGCACCTTCTCTTTGTGTCCTTGCGTTGTGCGATGCCCGAGTTTGTATGGTATGTGACCCCAGCACAAACGGCCATAAAAGTCATGTATTGACTTCAGGTAAGTCAAAGGGGTTTGGAGATGTTTCTACTCCCCCGTTCCCCAGCGCGCTGCACGTGAGCACACATTATCCTGCACAAGTGGACTCCTAAACTCTGAACATCTTGGAATAATAGAGAATATTTTCAAATGTCTGCAAATAGCGTAATAGCCTCCTACCTCCTGAGGTGTGTGTGGTACCCCGTGTGATAAATCACAAGATTTGTCCCTGATCGTTTTGGTATGTGTTTGTAGCCCATCATTGAGGAGCTGAACTTCAAGGAGCTTTAGAAAACAATATTGGACATAATTTTCTGTGTCTTGATGATAAAAGTTTTTGTTCTAGAAATACAGCTTCTTTTGATGTGGTTGGAGCAACTATAATATAAATCTGTTCATAGAGGTGTACTTTTCCCCTTATGAGAAGGGGATTAAGCAACACTTGTGTAAAGACTAAAGCTTGTGTGCTGTGGCTGTATTGGTAAGAAATTGCATCTCTTACCAGCCCAGCTTTCCTTTCAAGCACAGATTACACTGCAGGTGTTTTATGGTGGTTTTTGTTTGTTTGTTGGTTTTATTTTAAACATACTTCAAGGCTGTTCTGTAGTGAACGAGTGCTTGACGAAGGAGACGTGAGAATTGTTTGTTCTTTGTGGCTAAAATAATTGGGGAGGGGTGGGAATAGGGCTAATTTTGCTGTTAATCTGGGAGCCTTCAAGTCATAAAGGCTGTCAGGCTTCTGTATTTGTAGCAGGCGATATTTCATTTGCCTGTTTTTTAATATTGTTTCTAACATATTGTGCCACATAACTGGTTTTTGCAGCAATGACATTAAACATTGAGAGAGTTAGACAATGTATCTCAGCAGTTTAAAGTTCTCTATGGTGAAGCCAACAGAGAGAGCATTCTTTGTCAATGTACTGATTTATAAATCTGATGGATATGAGTCAGTGTTATGCTGGCAGTGGTTTATTATATTTTAGCCTGGACTTGAATAGCAGGAAATCACTTTTGGCCCTCTTGTAAATCTTGGGATGCCTAAGAGACCCATTTCCCTGCTCCTTGCACAGGGACCGGCAGTTTTCCAGTTAGCTTCCTTCCCTTGCTGCTTCTGCCCTGCATCCCACTCTTACTTTGTGAATTTTCTAATTCTAAACTGGAATGAGAAGGTTGGGGTCTATTTGGTTATATTTTCTGTACGTCTGGAGGCATTGCTGCTACAGCTCAGTGTCTCTGTGCTGAGACTTTGCCTAAGTGCTTATGGATGGCATGTGCAAATAGTGCAGGTCAGTACTATGGCAGAAGCATCTAGCTGGGATTTAAAGCTGCCATTGAGCCTTCTTCCAAGGAATGGAGTTAGGGTGGGGAGAAATAGACTGAAGTGCAGAGCCGGGGATGTCTCCTCACTTGGGGTTGGAAGCTCAATGGCAGGTGCTGCAACAGGTACCTGTGGTTTCCCAACTTTCCAGGCTGATTGCTCCCACAGGAGCGTATCGCTGATGTGGACAGCAAGGGACACTAAGGTGGCTGCTCTTCCTTTGTGAGTGGCAGAACTTAAATTAACACTGCACTGACACTTCAGGTCTGGTCCGTGCCCAAGACTAAATAATCTTTAACATACGGCTGCAAAGTTGTGCTGCAAATCTGGAGTGTTTCCTCCTGCTGTGCACTTGGCTGTGAAGAGCACGGGGAGCACAGAGTCGCCAGTGGCTGTGCCTGTGAGTGTTCTGGTGCTGTGGTGTGTATGTAACTATCTTACAGCTCTAAGATTTAGTCTGTGAGTGCTTTGGCACAACTGATAGTTATGTTCCTAGCTCACTTTATCAGAGCGCTCGGGGACGCGCAGCGCACGGGTGTAGTTGCTCGGTGGATATCTGTATGTCCTGTTATTTGATTTTTAGGGCTTTTCCATAATTGTTTTCAGTCCTTTTTGATCACCATAGGTTTGAGGTAAATTTCCAATTCCTGAAACCTCTCCTAATTTCAGTAGAGCAAAGGTCTTCCATCTGTTCTATTTTTGAAGTAATAATCTCACTTTGTACTTGCAGGTGAGTAGTTCTTTGCTTTGCTTTTGTGAAAGGAAAATGCACAATCAGGTGCAATCTTGGATTTTGTTTAGTGTACTGTACAAGTCACAACTTCAAGATTACAATCATTGTTGTGTTGGCAACATAGAGCGAGTTCAGAGTTACTGCTGGGTATGGGAGGGTGATTTTTCAGTGCCTAGGGGTTGTTTTTTGTTTGAGAACAATCCTGGCTCTAAAGTTGTAAGTGTGTGTTTATGGGGGAAAGGATTTTAAACTTTGCCATAAAATTATTCCGTTCTGCATTTGCTTTCTCACTGGTGACGGTAATACAGGTCTTCCTCTATTTTATTTTATTTTACTTTTTTTAAGAGACTTTAAAGTATAATTCAACTTAAATTGTGTTTTTTATCCTGAACAAATATGAGGGATTTTAATCCTTTTGATAAGTTAATATTTTCCAATAAAAGCACAACAAAAGTCCAGCAAATACTCTCCTGGTGTATGTGTTGTTTTACCGTCACCTTTCTCCTCTTCTGTGATCTGGTTTGGTGTAGGAGAATGAACATGGTCTGGTCTCCTCTCAGTGCTTTGCCAGTCTTTATGTACTTAGCTTTTTCACTCTCGCAGGCTGAACTCTCACCTGTGTAAAAAATACTTGTAGCTTAATTCCATACTGAAAAGGAAACGTGGATATCTATATATATATATATCAATATAGTTATATGCACTTGTTAGGTATTTGTTAAACTAATATATTAAATAATGGCCATTCTGACTCTTACCTACATCAGTGCTTAAGTAAAAGGCAGAACTATTTATATTGGTACAAATACGAATGTAGGGCATGCAAATTTTAAGTTTTTATAGGGGGAATATATTATACAGGAAGAAAAACATACTTTAAAAAGCTAGGAAATATCAGTGTGAAGACTAACCACAGCCACCCTCTCTATGTGTATGTGTATGGTAAGCCCCTCCATACCACATAATTAAAGACTGTCTTGTATGGTTGACATTGTATTTTTTTTCCAGCGGGCTGGTACTTCATTCAGCGCACAAGATGGATGTTGTGCTGTGAATGAGCAGCTATTCAATATTCTTATCCTCCTCATACAATGTGTCACCCTGTGCCCTATTTACGACACACCATCCATACCCTGTGCTGAATAAAGAACTGTTGAACTCCTCATGGGCTTTTCTGTAGTACTGATCACTGCAGGGACTGAATGCTTCCTAAATGTCAGTGCACAGCACTGCTGTGAAATGAGGTGGTATCGTTCTTGGGTGGGTGCTGGAGAGGGCAATGCTACTAAAGGCTAAAGCTGATATTGTTTGAAGCTACCACTGATTTTAAATGCCCAGTCTTTACCTAATGCTATTTTTTCTATGTAGTACTCAACTTCTTTTTAGTAACACATGTGTGTAGAGCATGGACCTCATGGTTGTGAACAATCAGCATTTTTGCAACATGAGCTTTAGATGCTCTGAAGTTCCACCCGGGCAGCATTGACACTGCTTCTCTCAGGGATCATCCAGGTGGGGAGGGGAAGATACCTGGCTATAAAGATAGGTGTGTGGTCAAGCAGCTGATGAAATTCCATCTTACAGGAGCTTGTCCCTCTTGACAATGGTTTCATTCACTTACATTCAATTGGTTTCTGTGCCCCATGGGAGCATACACCCTGCAAAAACATGTATGATGCTTAGAAGACAGCATAAAGACTGTATAGAACAGAAGGGACTAAAAAGGTAGCAAGAACCTTTATCCTGGTGCTTCCTAATTCTTGTGAACAAGATTTTTGACACTAAACATCTAATACCGAGTTGGTGTTTAGTTTCAGCTTCAAGAAAAGCAGGAATAGGAAAATGAAAAAAATCCTGGGTTGAATCCTGGGGGATGCTTGTGATATGAGTATCTTGTAATGGGCTGCTCTTCTGAACAGCCTGCCCCCCCTGCACACTGTGCCAGCACCTCACAGGGAAGCAGTGCCTGGGTGTTCTCCAAATGGGCTGTCGTTAGTGGTGACGGAATGACAATATTTTCCAGTAGGTTCCCAGTAATTACGAGACACTACAAGAACACTTGGACATGGGAATCTCTGTGGTTTCCATCTGCCCAGTACTTTCCAGTGCAGACATGATGATCCTGCTGTGGACACCAAGAGGTGGTATGCTAATTATGGGTCTTCCTTTACAATAAAGAGCCTCTGCAAGACGAGTCCTATACAAAAGTTGCTCTATGACGTAGTGCTGCCAGCTCAGTTGGTAGGCAGAGATGATTTGGGCCCGGAGCACATTCACCCTGAACAAAAATACCTGGAAAGCTTTGCAGACTTTAAAACTGCTTTACACAGAAGGCAAGCAATGCTGGCTCCAGGACCTGTGATGTGATTTGGTGAGTGTTTGCTGAACCTCTGAGCAGTGTAGTGTCTTCATCACTAGCACCTCTATGCTTTAAATCACTTAGTAAAATTTCAGAGAAAGGAGACAGGCAAGCTACTTACCATTCCATGCTTTTTTCTTTGTTTTGGTTAGCCTCAGGCAGACACATGGTGTGGAGAGCTTCAGCCAGAATCTATAAAGTTTGGCAAAGTTTGAGCTGCTTCAAACAGGGTCTGGCAATGGAAGGTGTCAGGAAACCTGCAGCAGCACTGCTGTTAAATGTTTTGATGAAGAGCTGCTAATGGATGTCATGCTGTAGTGATGCTAGAATGATGCTCTCTGTGTAGAGATCCAAACTGCAAAGTTACTACTTTGATAGTTACAGGTAGTGCTGAAGGGATGCTCTGGGCACGTGTAAGTATGGGTTTTTGTGGAAAGGGGGTGAGGAGTCTGGGGGATCCCCTGGACTGTCTATGGCTGTGCAGTCACACAGCTGCGTAGATGTACGTGCCCCTTCCCCAGCATATATCCAATCTCTATGGTAGCAGTAGTTTGTGGTTTTATGCATGAAAAGCCTGGTGGGATAAAGATCATCATCCACCACTCTAGAGAGGCTTCATTCACGTATAGCCATGGGCCTCATCTGGGAGTTATCAGAGACTTTTTTTTTTTATTAAAGCTGCAACTCAACCTCAGCAGTGCTCTCTTTTTGACTATTGCTTGTTAGCTGTTTGTTCCATCTCTGTTACTCTGAAGGAAGGTAGCAGCTTTTCCTTTCCACCTTTAGAAACAATGGCTGTGGCATCTACTGGCATCCCAAGTAGTGAGTGAAACCCCCATGTTTCTTGCCTGAAAGAAGCTAAGATTCCCCTAGCACACTAGTTGTCTGAAGTCAGAAGTTTGTTATTAGGGCCGCCGAGTCCTATGAAGTTTTCCTTTGGGAATAGGAAGAGGTTGGGAAAGAGGGTTTCCAGGTGTGAATAGGTGGCCTGACTTAAAAGGGAAATGCAAACTTGGGAAAATCTCTATAGCCTCTATGGGTAGTTCCAAAGAGGCTACCTGCTGAGCACTGTATCAAGTAAATGTTGTGCTGAGGTCTCACTTGTGCTGTTATGTCTTTAGTGGCTGGCATCGTGGGCTCACACTGCTGTTGGTTTAGGTGCAACAGGGCTGGCAGAAGCTTGTCATCCTGTTGCTTGGTCAGCACCATCTGTTTGCAGAGCAGGCAAAACGTCTTGGTTGTTTCTGTGCAACTGTTGGCACCTTTCTGTGCTGGGACACGTTGAATTGAACTATCTCCTGTGCAAGGGTTTCTCTAGACCTGGCAGTGTCGTGGTTTGGAATAGCTGATGGAAAGGACCAGCAGTGAAGAAATGAGAGAGAGGAGGACTGAACCTGACCTGATGCTGCTTAAAAGAAAAAATACTTTGGAAATAAATAAAAGAAAATAAAGGAACAGGGAAACTAAGAAAGAGGAGACCCAAGTGCCTTAATGTTATTTATAGTTCAAACTTTACTGCTGTAATAAAGTACAAGCAAACTCCTTCTGTCTGATTCATGAGTCACTTGAGAAGGTTTTGGAGCTGCCTACAAAAATGTGGTTCAAATTCCCTCCCATTTCTTAGGATTTATCTCCAATGTACACGTGGGAGCTGTGTTTGTCTTATACGTATGCTGCCTTAGAGGCATTTTGGGCAGCTCAGGCAGGACTGGCTGGTGCCTGAAGGTACAAAATGCTTCCTTAGGTGGGGTGAAACCGCTGCAGTCAGGGGTAGGGAAGTAGCCTGCAGCTATGAACACTCTGGTTTTCATACCTGGTATCTACTTTTTTTTTTCCCCCTCTTAGAATCTAATAACTCCCTATTAATATTAACCCTTGTTCTTTATACGGCTTCCTTGGGAAGGAAGGGTGAAAAATTTCTCTGAGTTTGCAGAATGCTTTCCCACCTTGACTCCAAATATACCCCACACTGACACGGTCAGGCATGTTGTTACTCCTGCAGAAATGTCTGTGCAGAACTACAAGGGCTTGTGAGCGTGTTAGTGTGCCAGTAACACTGCTGAAGCTATGGGACTAATGTTTTAATTTTTTACACTTTCAAGTGTTGCTGCTGAAAGCATTTGTAGGAGCTGGTGGTTTGTTCATGTTCTCCTTTGGCACTTCCTGTAACATTAAGAAACTTTTCCAGAAATCACTGAGTATTTTTGTCCTGTGCAGCATAAGGGCTTAGGCCCTTTGACTGTTTGTCATAACTAACTAACCACTTCTTCACCATAGTGTTCAGCAGAGCTGGCGATACTGGCGCATCCATCCTGGCTCCAGCATTTCAATCTATAGGGTGGCCTTCATGGTATTTGTATGAGGTAATCCCCATTGCTCGGTGCCTAGGTGAGTTTCTCGGGTAGAAATGTGGGCCACCTCTGCACAAAATGTTGGTGCCTTTCCATCGTGTGGAAATGTGGGCCACCTCTGCACAAAACGTTGGTGCCTTTCCACTGCTGTCTGCCCTTGAACAGCCTCATGCAGACACTACCTTGGCTTCTTGAGCTGCACTTGTGCACAGGAGTCTAGCAAGATGTTGAAATGTGTGTTAGCCAGCAGTCCTAGCTTGATCAAAACCTGTAGTGTCAGAAAAGCTGGATTAATAATCATCCCAACAGACATTATAGTTTCTTTATGACCCCCTTGTGAGCTATGGATACCCACGTGTAATGTATGCTCTTGTTCATGGAGTACAAACCTTGAAGAGCACAGTTAATTCTGATGAGATGCAGTTCTTTCCTGTCTGTCTTAAATTTGGGAGTGTACTTATTCACAAATATGCATGATTTCACTGAATTTCCTTCTAATTGCTATAATTCAAAAACAGCAAGAAAAAAGCTTGGCAATTCCCTGAAATGAGGACAACTCAGATACTTGCCAAAAGAAAGTCTTGTTACCAGACATATAAATCCATGATATTTTAGATATTCAGACCTGAAGCATGTGTCTCAAGAAGGGAATTTGAACTCCATGACTTATTCTCATTGTTCCCCACTCAATGAAGCATTTGAGGAACAAGCCACTGTGTGCATTATAAATAGCTCACTGAAGTTTTCTTTACTTCCTCGAACATGTTCCTTCTGCAAAGAAAACCCACAGTATCTGAGCAGCATTTTGTAAGATTGCATGTCACTAAAAGCAAAAAAAGTTGGTAAACATCCTCTGCATTGAGGAGTGTGGGGTGGTTAAGGAGGCAGACGGCGTTAAACAGATACCAGAAAGTTGCTACTGTGTATTTTGCTCCGTGAAGAAACTGGATGCTGAGGAGGGTGGGTCAGTTCCTAATGAGGACAAAGATGCTGGTTTACAATCGACAGTCTTGCTCTGTTTAGCCACTTCTGGTGTCTCGGCTACGGTGTGTTGGAAGAGGTGGGGGGGAGTGCTGAAATTCCTGGGAAAACTCAGTTAAATTCTGATTCCAAATGGAAGGAAGAGTTGGAAGGGTTTCCTCCAACTGAAGGACTATTTGTTGGCCTTTTCCCCGTTTTAAGCACAATGACATCTTCTTGTAAGGAGGGATTTGCATATAGAAATCATAGACAACACATGAACCAAACCAGCCTGGTGCCTCCCATCCCCTTCTACGTGTGGGTCCCACGTGGCAGAGCGTGGCACTAGGCTCTCGATGTATTCAGCTCTAGTTTCAGAAACCAAGTCCCCACGCTTCCACCCTGGTGCAGCTTCACACAGGTTTGTTTGTGCATAGCAGTGCTGCCACAGCTTCATGACTTTGACCTCAAGGAAGTATGTTGAGTTCAGTGGAAAAACAAATGAAGGGAGGGGCCAATCCCTCACCCCTCCCAAGTGTGTCCCCTGCATGAGGATGGCATTCATCACAGTGCTCCTGGGAAAGAGCTGTGGGAGCTGCTCACCAGACTGTCCCCTGCGGCTTTCCCTGTCGGCCGGAGATGATTTATGCGTAAGGTGGACTTCTGCCATTGTGATTGGAAAAGTGTTTCTATGTGGATTTTCATGGAAAAGGCTTTCATTTGAAAGTACAATTTCAAACATGACTGGAGAGCTTTCTGGGCACTTGCCAAGTCCTCCTGCCCTGGGCTGTCCTGTGCAGTGCTGCGATCCCACCGCTGCATCCCGCACAGTTCTCAGGTCTGTGCCTCCCTTCCTCTGCATGAACTTCTAGGAACACTAAGCCCAGATAAGTTGCTTTTAATATTTAATGCTTGCATTTTGGGAGCATTCACTTGATTTTGAAATTCAGTGATACCTTGACCAGGTATTGACCGCTCAAGAGTGGGTTGTGTTGCAGAGGAGGTTGTGAGGTGCAGTGCCCGTGTGCTGCTCCTCGGGCTGCTCAGCGCTGGCTGGGGGGTAGTCGGGGCAGCTGGAAGGGTGAACCTGAGCCACGAATGGTTCCAGACATGTTGCTGAGATTTTAGATTTCCCCGATATACTGAAACAATTCAGACCACGATCTTGCTACTGGTGAACGTGTGCTGTGTGCCAGCACCTGCAGGAACCAAGGCTGCGGGAGGGGGTTCTCCGGGCTCCTGCTCTATGGTTTGCAAGAAAGCTGTCAAGGTTTTCATCACAGACTAGTTGGCACATGTTTGTGGAGAGCCCAGCTCTGTTTTCTCATCACTGCAAATCAAAATAAGCTCAGAACTACATTTTTACTGCAATTCGAAATGTCCTTTCCCTTTTTGTCAAGGCAAAAATAGCGGTGTGTCCTGGGGATTAGGCTGTTGTCTTCATCCCTCTTGAGACCGAAGGGGGTCTATCTTCACCTCCACCTTCCTTTGCGTGGTAGGAGTTGCAAGGCTGGGCTTGTGCCTGTCAGCTGAGGAAGTGAGGAGCAGCTACAGGTTTAATTTCAGTGTATGGATGAGTGCCCCAACTGATGCCTGTGCTACATCTACTCACTTGGCCACCATTCAGAGATCTCAGTTACCATCTCTGAGTAAGACATGCTTAATGTTACTCTGAGCTTCTCATATTGCCTTGCTCTGCAGGAGACAAGTTCCAGGTATCAAAGCAAGGTAATTGCTTTAGTCCTTTCTGACTCTTTACTTCTGCTTATATCAGTTTGACTGGGACGCGGACAACGGTGCAGTCACATTGCTTACTTTCTCAGAGTTCATGAGCTCTGCTGGCTTCTTGGTGGAGATGACAAACAGGTTTGAGTTCAGGTATCCTGAAGCATAGGGAGCCCATAGGAGCTGGAAATCAGCAGCTGCCTTGATTATCTGTCCCTGAGCTATTACAGGGCATGACTGCCCAGCTATGGTGCTGGGAGAGTGGCTCTGGTCCCCTAGGCTGCACCTAATCAGCAGCTCTGACAGGGACATTCTGCTGCAGAAATGAGGGGAAAAAACCCCACTTTATAGGGTTTGAGCTTCCCTTTCTTAGTGACACCCTCATCATGTGTTACACCACAATCTTTTCCTCTTCCCTTCCACACCCCCCACTGAACAAAATTTTTAGTCTGTGGGCTGTATTTATTTGGTTTTGCATTTTTCCTGGTTGCTTTTTATGCTGAAATCTCAAGATCTGTGGTTAGCCAGGAGATTTTTCTGGAGCACTGGGGAATTTATGGGACTGGGACTTTACCAGGGAGGAAATGGAGACACTGAGAGTGTTGCTATTGTGAGCTGAGAATCTGCATTCAATGGGAATTGCTTAGAAGAAACATACTGCATAAAACATTCTCTTGATGCTTTCCTTGCCTTATATCCACCTGAGAAATTCACAATTTGGTAGACATGATTTTTTCTCAGTTATTAAAAACATGTAACAAATACCTTGTAGACTGTAAAAGCTGAAAGGTATTTTCTTCTCTAAGCCCAATTCCTTAACACTGTTTGTGCTCTCATTTCTCTGAGCTGCTGTGAACTTTAATCTTTTGTCTGTAGCATTTTGTGGTGTGAGTATTTTAGGTGGTGAGTGATGCATGACTTGACTTGTAGATATTTGAGAAGAGTATGCGTTTGTTTTTAAAAGCACTTCAGATATTCCCAAGGAAAACACTCCTTATCTGGTTTTCCCCAAAAACAAAAATTGAAATAAAAATGGAGTGGATAGTCCTTAAACATGCATATCCAAAAGTGCCATGCCCACTGCCGTTGGAAAGTGGGAAGCAATTTGCAAAGGCCTCTTTGATTACCCAAGAGATGAATCGGGTGAAATTTCATTCTTGGCCTTTTGGTTCAAACCACGAGTTTCAGTCTTGCAAACTCCCCAGCAGTCCTGGTGGTTTCAGAGGGATTATTCCCAGGAGTGGGGACAGTGCCAGCTGTGCCCGCTGGAGCCAGCGGGGCAGTGGCACCTGTGTGCTGCAGGGGGACGCGCTCTGTCCCCGTATAACGTACCAGTGACACCCCATGAAGCTGTGAGTAATCCACTCAGTAAGGAACCAGTCAAATTCGCCTGAGTGTTGCTATTGCACCTAAATCGAAGTTTTACTCTATAAAAGAGTTTAAGAAAATGTGATTTGAAACTTTTTCTGACATCAAATAATTCAGTGTTAGGTTTGAGAATCTGTTGCTCCTAGTAGAGGTCTAAGCAAAAACTAAGTACTGCAAAGACAGTTACCATTCAGGCTTATTTTGGGAGGGAGATGAGGAAAGGCCTGATAAGTTATGTACTTGACCGCATGCAGTTAAAAATATTATTTGGAATATAAACTTCCTTGTCTGAAGACGCGCTTTATGCATGAAGTCAAAAAGCACAAAAAGCAGTTCTCCTCCTGGCATCCATAAGTATACCTTAATGCTGCTGAATCCTGGAAATTATGCAGGGCATGCTTTTTAAATGTTGATTTTGACTTCTTGCCTGGGACCAAGTGTAAAGTCTTTCCAAGGAAATACTTAGAAGACTTGCAATGAAATCCAAAAGCCGCTGCCAAACCTTAGTTTTTAGAAAGGGAGTAGGGGGCAATCCAGACTGTTAAAAACTTCCAGTTGTTTGTAATTAAATCCACTTCTTCTGTGCACAATAAACATATACTTTGAAAAAGATCATTTTACATAATACTTATGTGGTTTACTGCTGCTCTTCAGCTGCTAAAAATCAAGCAGTAGGTCTGCTATTTTAGTCTGGAAAGGTTACTGGAAGCTGGGAAGCCAGGACTGATGCAGCTGTGCCACCGCAGTGGCACGTATCCATGTATCCAGTGGTGACACGCAAATCAAGCCAGGGAATCCTGTTCTCATCGTGAACCATCTTTCCCACCTCTAACTAGCTGAAGTTTGTTTTGGATTGACAGGGATGGGAATGAAGAGGAGATAAAAATATCCCATCCACACGTCCCTCTTTGCCAGCAGCAGCATCACTCGTGGCTTGGGTGAAAGCTATGGGATTGCAAGAACTTCTCATCATGCTGCTTGCTTCTTTGAGGGCTGGCAGAAGACAGGACCACTAAATCCTCACAGGTCTCCCCACCCTGAGGTTGGTCTGCCACGGTTCATTCAAGACTGTTCCAAATCCACTGCCGTCATTCATCTGGAGAACAGGACGTGTGGGGTGGAAACACCAGCAGCTCTTGCTGACAGCTGCTCCTCTTCCCAGCCAGCATTCAGGAGATGCCCTTGGGGCTGAAGCAACTGGTAGGACTGTCAGAAAGCCCAGCTTTCAGATCCAAGATAACATCTTGCTAGGGAACAAAGGGACCAAAGCTTGAGTGAGAATTTGTACCCCCTTATGTAGAGAAGGGATGCCACCAGGTTGGGGAGTGTGATAGATTGCTGGTACCTCTACTTATGCCTTGGAGAAGGGATTCAGCTCAGTGTCCAGAGCAGTCTGTCTCTTATATTTATATACTGCATCAGTACTGCAGTCACCTCCAGTTTTTTATTATCGTTGCTTAATGACAAAGATCAAACTCTGTGTATATAAACGTTTGTAATGGCCACAGATGTGCCATCACAGCTCTAAGTGTGGGCACTGTGATTTTGCCAAGCAATGTGCCCAAAAGATCCCCGATTTTTAGTTAGGGAAGTTTCTTATAAACCCAGATCTCCTCCCTTTGTTCTTTAGATGCTGTTCGCTACATGCACAGACACACAGCCCTAACCTCTCGAACGAGAGCAGAAGGCTGCTCGCACCAGTGATGGAGAAAAACTTCCAGAGCTTTCAAGAAATGATCAGTTGTTACTCGGCAGGTTGCAGGAGCCTTTGTGTGCTGTGAAAGGGTAGACAAAAGGCATGGAAAGAGCAGAGAGGAGCAGCTGAGAGGTATTATCTAATAAGTAACATAAGAAAAACCATGAAGCCACGCAGAGCAGATTTGTTAGGATTTGAGATGAAAATCCCTGTTTCTTTCTGAGATTATCCCCCAGCATATGGCAGGGAATGTAACAGAGATGTAGAATTAGCTGCTAATGATCTGGACATATCTTGAAAACAGATGTTTGTAGTCCTGTCTAACTGCGTGCTGTTTAGTTTGGCTGAAATCTGGATTACTCAACAACAGGCTTGGTGTGGTATCCAAATGCTTAGTACCTTCATTTCCCACCAGTCTCACCCAGTAGACATCACCCCTTTCATAGCTATACCACTGGAATATTTTTAGGTGAAACTGGAATTGAGAATTCAGGAAATCACAATCAATGTGGTGACAGCAGACAGCATTAGCCAAGAGCCAGAGAGGTGGTGTGGAGGGCTGTGGACATGTCTTCAGACAACCCAGTACATCTCAGTTGCACCGTGGCACTACCCTGGTCCTGCTTCTTGAGGATGGGTGGTATTCATTTGTAGTTTCTTTAGAGGATGGCTTGCTGATGGATTTCTGGGGATAGCAATGGTGTAGTTGAAGAGAAATTTGCGGGTGGGTTTAGGTGTGGCTGGTGTGGCTTTTGGAGGCAGAGGTGTATTGTTAGTGATGCTTGTTTGGTTCGTAGCTGGTGCCTGGCTATCCCTGTGCTTGTGTCAGCGTATTGTCACGTGATGCTTTGGCCAAGCTGTAAATTGGAGGAGATTTGAGCAAGCCATATATGAATGGAGGACTTTATCCTTGTGCCTACTTTAATACCAAACTATAATTGTGACATTTATGCATGAAACATTAGAAAATTCAACACCATTCCAACAGGAAGAGTTTCTGTCGGGTTTTACAAAGCCTTTGTTAAAGGCTATATACTTTGTCCTTATTAAAACCTTTGGGCTTTGTCAGCTTGAGCACCCACCCATAAGCCATGGATGTTGAATTCCATCTGCCTGTTTACAGGCTACAGCCTGGATGAAGTGAGCAGGGTATTGTACTGGAGAAAAGAGAGGAGGGGAAGCTGTGTCTGCTCTCACTTCCCCTGACAGCTCCTGCTTCCCCCAGGAGCTCCTCTCTGGGGCTGTCAGCTGGAGCGGTCAGCAGCACGATCCTCCATGTGTGCACGTCATTAGAAACACGAGGCTTGAGTTATCTGTGGTCTACAGCTTGTGAGTAGGTCCTGGGAGTAGGATGATCTCTTCTGAACCACTTCTGATCTCAGTGGGTGTTGTCTAGGACTAGCTGGTCTCCCATCCTGTCTGCTCCATCTTGGCCCTGTTGGCTTGCCTGCTGCTCTGTTCCCTAGCACGCTTGCCACAGCTGCCACATGTCAGAGACGCATTAGCATCCCTGAATCCTTACCACTCTCAGGATGCTTTCTGAAAACTCATCTGACATCTATTTTAGGAAATGCCCTATCAGAACATCTTCTTCTATAGCTGCTTCTCTCTGGACTCAGTTCATTTTATACGTGCTTCATTCAGAGCCTGCTCCCTTTCCTCCTCTCCCATCAGTACAAAACTGGCTCCTAGAAAACGTCTGTCACTGCTGGGTTTTCTGTTGTCATTTCTATCATTGTCTTACCTCAGAACTAACTCAGCTAAAGGGTGTAAATCCCTAATTTTCTTTCTGATGCCTTAAACTACACTTCAGGTCCTCTTCATCTCACTTGGCTGTTTCCTAATCACGGAGACTGACAAATTCATTGGTAATTCTCTTGCTTCCATGAAGTTTTCTTGGTAACACATGCCCAGGGCTGACCAGGACTCTACGCTGCTGCACAGGGAAATGCCTAATGCAAAATCCCCTTTGTTTCGGTTGAAAAAAGACCTTTAAGATCACAGAGACCAATCATTAACCCAGCATTGCCAAGTTTCCCATCGGGTAGGTTTGGTATGCCCTTACCCTGACCTTGAGCTGTTGTTCATAAATATCCAACTCATTCTCTCCATTGTTTAAGGCACTGAAGTTTTAACCCAAGGATGTAGTTTCCCCTAGCTTGTCTCTGGGGTCTCTGCATTTACTTAAGCCTTATTTAAGCAGTCTGTTCTGGGAGTGCTCTTGCTATGCTTATATTTCTTTATGTTTGAAATAATGCTTCCTAAGGTCTCTTAATTAACTTATCTCAATTCGCATTATTGGAAGACATCCTCCTCAAGTGGGAAGTCTTATTGTTCACAGGGGAAAAAAGTTTGTTAGCTGTCAGTTCAGTTCATCTTTTTTCCACCCCTTCCTTCATCTTAAACTTCCTTTTGGACTTAATCTTTTACAGCAAAAGCAAGACCTTAACCTCAACCTTTCTTTGTAAGTTAGATTCTTTTGACCTGGCGTCATCTTTGTTACAAAGCTTCGCACACGGCAGTACAATAATATTTTTCTTGTGGTGCAATGAACAGCACTGGAGACACTGTTCCAGATGGGGGTCATTTTTTTTTTTTTTCCCTCTAAATTAGCAACTGTCTTAATAGATGTTTTCTGTGGCTTGCAAACTATGTGGTATTGCTCGAACAAAACTGTAATTCCTTAGAGAGATTTCAAGTTCAACTTCTGCTGGGCTTCCAGAAACAATTTCTAAAAGGTTTATTTGCACAGTCAAAACAAGCTTGCTAGCATACTGTGCTGCATTTTGAACCTGCATCTTTAGAATCAGATTGAAACTATAAATATTCTCTGGTATATTTTTCTCACAGAACGGAGTTTTCATTCAGGCAGGAGGGATTAAGCTGTAGCAAATGTGTCTTGAAATATTTCTTTTCATCAAGAGTGGAAAGCCCAGTTCTTTGCCACCAGAGATACTACACTCCTAAGGCTTCAGCTCAGACTGGTTCATTTTCTGTCCTTTTAAAATCATCATTTGAGTTTTAATTTCGACAACTTGCATCGAAGTCCAACAGAGTCATTTATTCACTTGGAACTTACTTGGAGAGGAGAAAAGGACTCTCTTTTACAAACCAGACATGCCGTGACTCCTCTGAGGTAGCTGCTTTAGCAAGACATGAGTCAACTCTCAGGAGAATTTGCTTGAGTTCTCCTTTGTCACAGACAAATATGGAAAATGCAGTAAATCGTGAAAAACCCACCAGGATGTACTACCAGCCTTAGCATCACAGGCACCGGCTTATAAATTTAAAACCCTATGGAGAAAAAATAAATTGGGAAGCCTCAAAACCTCAGAGTTTCTAAGAACAACTGGTGAAGTGATCGAGGGACTGTACTTTGACCCCCTGCAATAGCAGGAAAGTTGTGAAACTCAAGAGGAGGCCAACTGGAAAAGCTAAGAACAAGAAACTTTGTTTTCTGGGTTTGTGGAGTTTGTTTTATTAAAAAAAAAAAAACCCTGAACACCTTTGACAAAGACATGTATAGTTCCATATAATCCTGTGCAGTAATGTGACGGGCATATGGCGCATGGGTGTTTTTCACCATGCTTAGCATCAAGGAAAGCTGGCCCCTCAAAGAACCTAGAGGGTATGGGAACCCTGCACAGGGTAAGGATGCAGTTCTAAGTACAGATGGTTTTGCTGAGTGGTAGGAATATTAATATCAAACTGGCATACTGAAAACCCATGAATGATGGTGACTGCAAGAAAAGTGAGAATTGGTCTTGTGCCCCTGGTAGTCTGTGCAGCGCCTAGATGTAGCTACTTTGTGGTTTGTTGTGTGGTCTTTGGGTTTTTTTAATCCACAGATATTTATATTTATTAATGATGATAAACAAGCTTTATTATTTACAACAATTTTATACAAATGAGTGCTTTTTGTTATATTGAATTGCTAGTTAGTAAACCACATGATGCTGAAAAGCTGGAAAGCTCTTGCTTAGTTTTCAAAGTATCAGTTTCTAAGTAGTTGGATTTAATTTATTTTAGAGAAGTTCTAAGATTTTTTTGAGTGGTTATCTACCTAATATCATTCACAAGGTAAATAGCTAACTATTAAACTTAAACCCATGCTGTTGCTAAGTCTTTTAAGATTGTGGGATCTGTCTACTACTTTTGAGATGGAGAGTTTGCAGTTTGATTCCATATTTTTCTTATATCTCTGTGTCCCTCCTTCCACATCTGTCCTGAGCCATCAGTACATTCAGGCATTCCCTCTGCTAGGCAGGGTAATTTTTTTTATGCCAAAACCAGAAGGACTATTCCGTGTTTTTTGCCAGTTTAATTGAGTGAAAGGCCCTGAAGCTCATTCAAACCTTGCCCCACAGCAATGTCCGTGCTTTCAATGGCGGGCAGTTCTCGCCCAATTGGTGATTCCCATGGTGTGTGTTGGTGGACAGCCTGGTACAGGGTAGAGTGCTCTAGCTCGAGAGCGATGACAGCGAAAGGCACTGGCGAGACCTGATTCTGAGCAAGAATAGCTCTTTGTGTTTGTGTACTCGGAGCTGAGCACACTTTGTGTTGGAGTACAGAAATGGCTCATCCTTTTACGCCGGGGGCCTGTGGGATGCTGTTGGAGCTATTGTGTTTCAGGAGAGAAAGTGGGATTTTTGTGTAGCCGAAGTGCTGAAGCTGTGCCTGTGGGGTGAGAGGGATCCCTGCCAACTCCCCATGGGAACAGAGCTGGGAATGCATCAGTTTCTTAGCTCTGTGTGGGTGGCTTGGTTCAGTTGAGGTCTCCTTTGAAGATGTTGCAAGAAGAGTACGTGTCTTGGTCATTAGGACTTTATCCATGTTGCATTATTAGATGAGATTTCTATTACTTTTTAGCTTTATCCTCCACCTGCATCCCACTATGCATTAAGAGAATCCTGCTTCTGTCACTTGGGAAGCAGCAGTTTTCCAGTGCTTCCCAAAATTCCCTCTGGAGAGAGATTGTGTTACATCTGACCCAGATACTTATGGAAAACGAAATGTCTCAGCAGAGTGAGTTCTGGGAGAGACCCTCACACACAGGAGCTGATCATGGCAGTGAGGATAGTGTTGGGGGAAGAGAGATTTTCCTTGGGTTAACTCCAGTAACAGCCAAACACTTTGTTTTTAATTAGTGAGAGAGAGCCAAATGCTGGTTGGCCCTGTTTCCAAGCTGGACCTTTCCATTTCTCAAGTGGGAGTGGTGTACATGAACCTCTAAAACCTCCAATGTATCTTCTCCTTCTGTCCTTTGATTAAGAATTTGTTTCTTAACACTTCAGTGGTTTGTGGCTTTAATGACAGCGGCCCTCGTGTCAACCAAGACAGAGCTTCTCATTGTTCATAGTTCCTGGCTTTGTCTCTGCTTCCTAGATGTGGTTCTATAGAGGTTCTAATGATCTTGTAAGTTATAAGTAGGAAAAATTCTCAGTATAAAAGTTAAGTGGATTTTTGCATTTCTTCAACTGTCCCCAGTGCTTCTCTGTGGACCAGACAGATGAACAACAGCAATGCTATGAAGATCTTTTTCAGGTATTTCTTTTAATAGTTTGCCTGCAAAAAGTAGATGCATAGGATGAAACAGAAGGTTCCTACTTGCTCCATAAGCATTTTAAAAGTTCATTCTGGACGTATTTTAAGCTAACTTTTCAATGAAAAATAACTGAACATACCATGGCGATGTTTCCAGTGAAGTGAATGTGGTATAAAGTTCACATTTACATTTCTTTTTGTAGCTCAGAGGGTCTCATCTTAAAGGGGTTTTAGTAGGTGCCAAATGTTCTCGATATCTGTCAAGGTCAATTATAGATGAGATTTATTATTTTATTTCTTTTGCACAGAGCAGGAAACACGAAGCATCTTATTGGAATTGTTCCTAGAAGGCTTGAACTTAGCAGATGTATGAGGTTTTCATGTATCTTGGTAAAATGCTAAGTCTGAAGCTCAGCAAATTACTATGCTGGCTGTTAACAGAAGATTCCAGCTATGCTGGTTCATCAGGAAAAGATCTGAGATTGAAAGATTTCCAACCCTGCCAAATGCAGATCTCTTGGTAGGTACCTGCTCCCAGGGAGCAGCTTGGCTCTTGGTCTGCCTGCCATCTCAAGTCAAGTTCAGCCTTCTTGAAGGCTTCAGCAAGCCAAAACTCAAGGGTAAAATGTGCTGCTCTGGTTTCCAGCTCAAAACAGAGAGATCAGTATCATATTACAACTAGAAGAACTGTTAAAATTGGACATGTGCTGCTTGTTATTACTTATTTTTAAAGCTTAGCTCTTAACTAATCACAGAACACTATAGAAGAAAGGCTTCATTCATTTGCTGATAAAGTACGGAGTTACTTTGTGCTCTGTTCTTTGTTTTCTTATCTCTTGACAAATGTGGATTTTAGGGCATCTTTCTTTGATTCATTTCCCTTTATGAACTTTGTCCCTGCCTTTTACACTTGCAGATAATTTTTGACATATGAGCAGTAGTCCTTACATTAATGTATTTTTATAAGACTGATGCTGTAGTTATCTCTAACCTTTGGCAAAACAGTCCGTGTACTTTTGGATGTGTTGTCAAGCACACCTGCTTTATGATATTTGTGTTTTCTCAAAATTAAGGTCAGGCATTTTCTGAAACACTGCCAAGGGTGCTTTTAAATGTTACATTCTTAAGGACACAGACAACTGTTGAGTGAAACAATGAGGAAATACAGTGCTGCAGGAATATTAAAAAAAATAAGTTGTAAAAGTTCTTTTCAGTCTTCTGTTTCCCTTTACTCTTTCTCTGTTAAGCAGTCAGTATTAATTGGAAGTACAAATATAAAAATGTTTGTTTTTTTCACCCCAAAATATCTTTTCTGAAACAATCATGTAATTAATAAACTACTACAACAAAAAATATTGAGCATACTGCTCAGGATTGTGATGGATAACAAAATACAGAAGTCCTATGATAAAAAAGTGATGTCAAATACACCATTGCTTTGGTAGTTCTGAAAAGGGGAGGGAGGTTTCTCAGGCTGGCCAGTTGTAACTTCACTCAAAAGACTTTTTTTTTTCTGTCTTTTTTTTTTAAATCCAGACCACTTCACACTGGAGCAGGAAAAAAATGGGGGACTAGTTCCATTAATTCAGAAAAAGCTGAAATATTACCATAACCCACAGAGAATGTAGGTGTCTGCTAGGGGTGGATGTGCACTTGGGGAAGAAAACCAATGCTGCTGTGGGTGGGTCTTGGATCTAGCACTGAGCATCCCAAACTGCACATCAGAATCCTATGGGACTGGCTCCTGAAAGAGGGAATGTGGGAAGGATGCAGTGCAGGATGTAGCAGGTGGAAGGCACAGGAGGGGTGTGGGTTTGTTTGTGAGGACCAAGAAGCCTTTGCAGGCAGGACGCTATTAAAGGCCAGGGAAAATTGAGCAAAACAGTGTAATCAGTGTGCCCATAAAGGACTACAGCTACTCGTGTACCTCCCTTCAGAGAAAGTGGTGTTTGCATCTTCACCTCCCATCTTTTTTTAGTTCTGTGAACTGATAAAATTTCTCACACCTTCTCATTTCACCCAGAGCAAATAAATTATAATGAGAGGGAAAAAAAAAAATCTGGAGTAAATTGTTTTCTTGTCCTTCTTCCACTTTATCACTTTGTGCAAATATTTGGAAGGATAACTAGGTGCTAACCTTGACTGTTAAATGTTAGTCCTAACTTCTGCTCATTGTTTAGCAAAAGGGCAGGGCCACGGTGTAACAGCAATGGTATAAGCATCAACATGATCGCTGATACTATAACAGAAGACTTGAATTCATAATAAAACTAAGAGGTTTTTAGGGTGAGTTAAATTTATTGCAGCAGCGCCCTCAAGTGCTGTGACACTTTAAAGGTCTGGTGGTGTCTCTCCCAGAGGACACTTGGGATTTATTGACTGGGACTTGATTCTTTAGCACAGTCAGCCCACTAAGAGCATAAAAATTATTTTGGTGTAATAGTAAGTGCTTGCACAAATCTGCAAGACTGTTTAAATTAATAATAGCATGAAGGGAAGTGTGCTGGCCTTGGAGTTTCTTTTTTTAATTGCTCTGTGGTAATGAAGGTGTTGTCAGGACCCATTCAGTTGGACGTGATGGTAAAAGGAGTCCTTGGGTAGAGGAGCTTTCAGGTTGGTGATGTGCCAGGTCCTGCAGGATGCCAGTTTGTATTCTGGGATGCTCAGTGCTAGCATAGGTTTGTAAAGTGTTCTTCAGCTTCCATGGCCTTTTCTTAGTTTAGGCTGTGAAGATAATGGAGCAGAGTCTTCTGTGGTGTGACTCATTACCTTAAACTAATTTCTCTGGATTTCAAAGTGGTATTCATTTGGTGCTGGGATAACCATGTCTGGTAGGCTGTAGACCAGTACACTATTTGTAATGGTATATGTGTGGATGTAACTATGGCAGTATAAAGCAGCTGTGGTCTGCTAGAGGTGTTACACCATCCTAAATGTACTGACATCATTACGGTTGTGTGAGGAGCCTGTAGCCTCTGGACATTCTGGACTGTGGTTTGGCCAGCAGAATTTCAGCTCTCCTTGAGGCAGCTGCTGGAGGGAGCCCAGGTTGCAAGCCTGCTCTTCAGTTTCTGAACAATAAAGCCACAGTCGCTTCCAAAATTGCAGCATCTATTTTAGCTGTCTGACAAAGCTGTCTCTGTGATTTCCTCCATTCTCTAGAATTTCCTTCTGTTAAAGCTCTTGTCTCCCAGCATGTATGATCAAAACAGGTCAAGTCATCTTTGTTTAAAAGCAGAATCACTGAGTGATACTGGTGTATTTGGAGAAGGTAATTTAGCCTGAGAAAATGATTCCGTGGGGGTAATGCAATCATAGCACCTAATAATTACCTGTATTCACAAAACGAACATTTGAGGCATTGCTGAGAGCAGGAGGCATCACTTATAACAGTCCTTTTGTACTTAAGGAGTATTTTTGTAAAGATACTTCAAACTCTCTATTTTATATTCTTTGCATATGCTATTCAAATGTGTATTTTATTGTATGCTTTTGTGTGGGCTTCTCCAGATCCAGAGGGAATAGCAATTGCAATAGTGATAGCAATCTGTGGAATGAAGAATTGCAACATTTGGGCCATACCCACTTTTAATACTTGAGTCTTGATTGAGAATTTCTAGAATAAACCAGAAAGAAAAGAAGAGGTCAGAGGGAAGAGAATTTGGAAATCATTCAGTTATCTGACTTATGAGAAAAATAAAATAGTGACACATCTTTAAACCAAACAAATATAAAGGTCAATGGCCATCTGGGGATCCAGTAGCCGAGGATCACTGGAGGGGGTTTTTAGCCACTTTAACAAGGACGTTATGAAGACTCTGGTGCAAGTGCTACTCTCTGCTACATGCAGGGAGTTCCACAGAACTCCTTCAGTAGGTGACCTTGGGCTGGTTTGGATCTGCACAAAGAAAAAATGACTGCTTTTCCACTTTCACTGGAAGTTTTACCACTCTGGAGCAGTGCTATGAAGAGCTGGTTACTTGATTTAGTCCCTACTACAGCTGCCTTAGTGCTTCCTGGCACAGGCTGGAGGAAGATGCTCCTAATTACTACAGGTAGATTTCTCTCCATCTGACACTCAGCATACTCCTTGGGTACTTTGGACCAAAACACAGGGGCAATGTGTGAAATTCTGCAAGTCACATGTCTGTAGGCAGGCATTAAAGACAGTGAACTTTGTATTCATGGGAAAGCTGTTTTTCTTAATTGCCTCTTTTTTTTCCTCAGAATAATTTATTTTTTCAGTGTAGAGGATTTATCTACATATACAACTTTATTTCTGTTTTATTACATTCTAATCCATTTAACGAGCAAGATGACTCCATTCCAGAAGGAACTGTCCCAGAATAAATATGGGCTTGCACAAAGATGGGTTTTTGCTGCTACCACACCCAGTTTGGTTCACGGGGCCCAGCCTGCCTGCCTGTCTCCATTCGGCTGTCCTGGTTCTCTTTGCACCTGCTCTACCAAAAAATAGAGGATGGGGAAGAAACACCACCAAAAACAAACAAAAAAAAACCCCAACAAACAAACAAAAAAACTAAAACAGCGAAGGGGAATGTGACATTTGCATTTACTGAATACGTGGCAGACCTCCCAAGAGGAACATGATCAGGGAGTTTGTTTTTCCTAACGGAAGAGGGGGCCAAAGCTGCAAGGACTGAGGGTGGGTTACAGGTTAAGGAAGGAAGGGAATGGGAAGGAACCAGGAAAGTGAAGGAGCAAAGGACTGAGTGAGGGGGGTCACAGGCTCGTGTGGCTGGGAAGCAGTTGCAAATGGAGAATTAAAGCTCAGGCTGAGGGGGCTGGGAGGGAGAGGAGCTGCTGCCTGGATTGTAGGGCAGGAGTACGGGGGGCTGTGACCCAGCAGCCTTCACTAGCTGGGGTAAGGACCTACTGGCTCAGCGTGCTCCTCGGGGAAAATAACCCTGTACACATGCATTCGTAACGAAGATGGCAGTACTAGAAAAGCTAGTTGCATTTTTGTACTTGCCCCCTTTTTTGTAGTTTTTACATCTGTGATGGCTTATTATTTGTAACTTAGTTGGGGAAAAAAAACTTCCTCAATCTGTACCTTGCCTTGTCTGTAATGTTATGGCATGAGCATTTACTCCTAGCTTGGGTGAGGTTGTACTTTTTTGTCTCTATCTTGCTCCTGCTTTTTAAATCTGGGGACATAGCACTTCGGTGGCAAATTAAGGTCTTTTGCAGAGATTGCCACTCTCTGCCTGGTGTGAAAGCACTCCCAGCCCTTGGTCTGAATTCTCTCTTGCTCTGACGAGTATTTTGCACAGCACAGAAACCACTGCAGGACAGGCTTCTTGGAGCAGGTTTTTCCAGGGTGCTTACACCTTCCTGTGTCTTCTGAATGCTTGCGTGACTGGTGTTAGACCCCATCTCAGTGGAGACAGAAAGCAAGCTTAATCTAGATTGGTTGCAAACACAGTTACAACACTGATAGCAATGTGGCAGCAAAATTTCCACTTCCCTGCTTAAAGCATGTCCACCCAGAAAGGCAATGAAGAACCACTTCATTCTCCACATACTAATGACTTTCAGGATCATGGGTTTCGGTGATTTTGCTTCTAACCTTTCTGAAAGCAGCTTGAAAATGGCACTTGATTGCTAATGTCAGATCATGGGAGGTGGTTAGTGTGAACCCCTGCCTGTAGCAGGAAGGTAAAAGCTAGTGGAAAGTGATAGAAATCAGTACATTATAATAATAAAAATATAATTCTTCCAATGAGCACAGCTCTAAGAAAAGTCTGACCAGCTTGCTGCACGTCTGTTTTGGTGATACATGAAATTTTGGAAGGGCACCATACACATAGACACTTTCTGTTCCTGTATAAACAAAGGAAAGTGAGTGTATACGTGGTGGAGCTGTGGAAAGAAAATACAGCCCAAAAACTCTTGTGCAGACAAGACGTGAGGTGATGTGATTTCCCACCGAGAAGCCAAAATCAAGAAGAGTATCAGAAAAGCAACTAAAACGAGGCAATTAGTAGGAATAAATGTAGGTAGTCAATGTTGCCAACTGTTATAATGTTTCTCTGGGTCCTACCATGGTTGTTACTTTTTTCCTCAGCTACAATCCATGGAGCACTGGCACTGAACTACTGCTGTCAGTGCAAACCAACCACATTTTCTAGCGTACCCAAAAGACATAAATGGAAGGTATATTTTCCTTTAAAATCTCATAACTTTGCGAGGGTTTGACCCATTATTTTTAAGTGTCTGGGATTTGCACATTTGTGATAAACTGCCCTAAAATACTGTTTGCTGGTGGTGTAGGATTTGGTTGCCACTGCTCAGTGATGCCAAAGTTGTCATCCTGCCCGTGAACTGGGATTCTTTGTTTCAGTAGCAAGACAATAAAGCGAGGAAACCTGTGCTTCCAAGAGAGGACATTTAAAAACACCAAAGCACGTCAGTATTAGATGGGAGGTGTCAATAAGCGTGGCACCCAGTTTCCCTAAGCGGGAAGGTGTGGCTCTCACTGAACCAGGCACTGGGCTGTGCCCTTGGGACTTTGTTTTAGTCCCCCAGCTCTTTCTGCTGCACACCCAGTTTGTGAGTCCTGAGCAGGTGATAAGGGAAATTTTTAACATTGGATTCAGAAGGCATTAATAACAGTGCAGGAGTAAACCCCACATTGTTAGACTCTCCTGTCTAAATCGTGACTGCAGAAAACATTCTGCATTTATGTCGTTTCCAGTTGTGATGCCACTTCTAGACCAACTCCTAGAGCTGACTGTAGCTCCTTGACCTTGTTCCAGCCCCTCTTGTCCCCCAAACCCAAGAACCATTTCTAGAGTTGTCTGGAGTCAAACCAGGAGCCATTTCCAGCATCATTTCTGGAGCCACCTCTGAAGACGTGGCTAGAGTAACTTCCAGCATCCATTCCTTTTCACTGCTCTCAGGTCATGTCCAGACCAACCTTCATACCCACCCATGGGGTCTGGAGTCACTCCCACCGCTCCTCTAGGGTGAATTTAAGTGTTGATCACGTATGGAGCGAAGCTGCAGCTGCCTCTGGAGTCCCCCCATTGCTGTGTGCCGGGCAAGGTCCTGCCCTGTGCTGGGGCTGCCTGCCAGTCCCCGACCACCTTCTGCTTTCTTGCTGCCTAATTGTACATTTTCCGAGCATGCCAGGAAGGGCATGGGGCAGCCTGCGCGGCTTACTCTGTCTGTTTTTGCTTTTTCTTGTTTTTCCCCCGTCCCTTATCCTGCTCTCCCCTGGAAGCAGCAGTCATTTCAATGTGTGCTTTGTGGAAGCAGAGCTGTCTGAGCCCTTTAAGCGGGAGATGAGCTCAGGTAGAAGGAACGCAAAGAGCTCCTTTCATCAGCCAGGGCCCCGCCAGCGGCTTCGGGGCATGTCCGGCCAGTTATAAATGGATCATGTGTTGCTATTTTTAGCCGAGAGAGGATTGTAAATATAAAAGGGTATAAAGTGCAAAACTTAGCAACAGTGGCGTTTGTTTGCTTTTTCTTTTTTCTTCTTCTTCTTTTTTTTTTTTTTTTAATTATTCCCTCCCCGTTGGCAGGAATGTGTTTGGACAGGAATGAAGTTAAAGCAGGAGATTTGCTGGGTGATCGCCTTTGGACTTTGCACCGCGTGCAACTTTTAAATACATACATACACACAGATAGCTAGATGTAGATACAGACAGATCTTTCTCCGTACAAAGCAGGGGCGGGAAGAGGGGAGCGCAGGCTTTTCTGATGCTGGTTAAAGAGCTCCCGAAGTGCAGCCTGCAGCGCGATGCAAGCGCTGGCGGGAGAGGCGGGGGGAGCGAGCGGGCTGTGCGTGCAGCCAGGCCGGGGGCAGCGGGGGCCGCGGCGGGGAGCGGGGGACGGGAGCGGGGCGGGCTGGGGGAGCGGGGGGTGCCGGGGAGGAGCGGAGCCCTGCCTGCATGGGGACAGAGTTCAGCAAATGGAAAACACTGACATGGGTAAAAATAGTAACAGCGGGATTAAAAATAGCATCTGGTGAAAGAAGTGTGCAGTAACTTCTGCAACCCTCTTGGGAACTTTTCCCTTCTGATCTGCTTCTGCCCTGCGCCCCGTTCCTTCTTGAGCAAGAAATCCCAAAGCAAACCCCTCTGCAGATTGAAAACATTAAAGCAGCACCCTGCACACTGCAGAGGATGAGCTTTGGTTACTTTTTGACGGTTTTATGGATTTTTTTTTTTGTCTGTTTGCTGAAACCTTGTGCCAGAGAGGGGGGACAAATTCCTCTCTTGCTGAGCCCCTCGCATAGTCCTGGGACAGACCAGTTAGTAGGTCCTTGGGGTTGTTTCTCTCTTTTTTTTTTCTCCTTTTAAATTTTTTTTTTAACTTCCTTTTCACCTCTCTAGTGGTTTTGTTTGGTTTTATGTTTGTTTGTGGGTTTTGTTTGTGTGTGTGTGGGTTTGGTTGGTTGTTGTTTTGTTTTGCTGGGGGTTTTTTTGGCGGGGGGGGGGGGGGGGGG
>JANVCC010000271.1:6490493-6520214 GCA_025345505.1 Todiramphus chloris collaris
GGGGGATGTTTTTGTTAGGTTTTTTTTCTCTCTGTTTTTTGAGACCCTCTTGTCTCTTCTCGGAGTGCAGACTTCAGTCTTGTCGCTCTGCTTCGGTCCCTCAACCCTGGCATCAGCAAAGGCAGGGCAGACGGAGAACAGAGCTCCCGCAGATGTGCGGGGCAGCGGCTGGGGGGCAGGGGGCAGCCCGGGGTGTCGGGGGGGGGGCAGCGGGCAGCCCGGGGTGTCGGGGGGGGGCAGCGGGCAGCCCGGGGTGTCGGGGGGGCAGCGGGCTCCCCGCAGGTGACAAGGTGCAGGCTTTGCTCCAGGGGACCGCGGGGTGGCAAAGGGACGGACCAGCGACCTGGGCGCTAGGAAAGGACAGAGAGACCTTGAGTAGCTTGTTCTGTGGAGCAAAGGGTTGGCCGGTCCCTTCTCTTCTCGGGACTGAAGATGCTGAGGGCTCCGGGTGTGATGGCGGTGCGGGAGGGGGCCAGGGAGGAGGAGAGGCTGCTGGACTGGGGTGGCCAGGGGTGCGGGGGAAATGCTTAGAAGGGCTTGCAGAAATCTCCTTGGAGATCTTTTTGCAGCTTTGGCTATAAACTTGGCTTGTTTTGACTGGACTAGATAACCGAGGCAGAAACAATTGTTGTGACAGTCAGGCAGACCTGGTTCCTGCAGCTGCCCCACCACAGGACAGAGACAAAGAGAAAGTCCTGTAGTTCTGAGACAATTACAATTTTGATCGGGTTTTTTTGTTTGTTTTTGTTTTGTTGTAGGGTTTTTTAACCAAGCAGCTGAAACTTTCCACCTGGCTCTTTATTACCCAGGTTAAAGACACAGGCTGTTTTAGGGGTACATTTTGTAACATCTCCTCTCTAGATAGTCTTTAATGGCTTTGGATGGAGAAAATGTCCTGGCAAGGTTGGCAGCCGGACCCGGCACAGCCCCATGCTCTGTACCCAGCCTCCTCTGCGTCCTGAGCAGAGCTACGCAGAATGACCTGCCCTGCCCATGGAACCCTGTGTTTGGATGTTCCTGGGCTAATAAACATGAAAACCAAACATGATAAATCAGATCGCGTGAGTTTCTGTATCAAGACATTACTGATGCATCTGGAAAACACTGGTTCTAAAATGCAGGTTGATGCCTCACCCTTTTTTTCAGGTCCAGTGTTAGCCTCCAAGGTGATTTCAAGTGCTTCTGCCGTGGCTGGAGGTGAAGGGGAGGGCATTTTATCTGTCAAAGTGAGAAAGGAGGCAAATGTCTTTAATTGTATTTAGCAAGCTAAGCCGTGAGCATTTAATTACTTTTTTCTCTTCTTTTTTTTTGTAAGGATTGGACATTCCACTTTTTTTTTCTCTAGATCATTTTAAATTAGTTTGGATGTTTAAATATATTTCATATGAAGCTTGTCTAAATCCTTTAACCAGTATATTTTTGAAAGCACAAACATGCTTTCCTTTGATAGAGTAGCTAAAAAAATACTTTTTCTATTTGAACAAAGCTGTTTTGTTTTTAAATTAGGTTATTCAAATCTTTCTAATTTGATCATTTCATATTTGATTCAGCACATAAAAATGATGCAGAAACTCCTGTTATGAATCTAAACTGAACATTCATTTTCTTATCAAAATATTATTATAGAAAAATATTAGTCATTCTTCTTGGCATAGTAAGTAAAGAAACATGTGAATGTGTTAATTTATTCCAGACCCAGCAAAGAGGGATAGTTTATATAAGTAAAATAAATAATTCTTGGCTATTTAATAATTGGATCACTTTAACAATAGTTGACTAATAGTCAGATGTCTGAAATACATCTTGCCCATTTCTATTCTTTAGGGACTTTAACACTTAAAGAGTGGTTATTTTTTCCAGGAATTGTAATTTTTAAATTGTTACCTTTTTACATACTTGGTATTGGTTTCCCTCCGTAATTTATTCATTCAGAACTAGGAGAAAACAGCTCAAATGTCATTGAAATTAATCCCTTGGGAATCTAAAAAGAGATCAAACTGAGATGGTAGATCTGTGTTTTAAGAGTTTATACACAAGATAGTTATTTTAAAAGTGAATTATTTTACAGTCTAGCATAGGTAAAAAAGATTTTGATTCTCAGGAACAGCGATGCATTGGTTAGTCATTTATTGGTTTTGATCGTGTTAATGGGTTGTTGAATTATATACATCAAATTGCATTGGTACGGGAGTGAAAGTAAAAACAGTGGAAAAAAAAGTTTCTCACTACTGTAGTATAAATGTGTCTACCTTTAGCACATGAAGTTCCTGTGTTTCTACATGTGACTCTGCGAACTTGTTAGTTGTTGTTTGCATTGCCTTTTGAGTTATTTTGCTCCTGTTCATAACTGTTTTAACATTTTGCTCTGTTTTTGCAAGTTTGACAGTGCAGGTGGCATGTCTCTTCATGTTGGTAATTGATAACAGCTAGCTAAACCTGACTTCTAGGATTATGTTGGTTTAGATAAAATTCCACAGTTGTATTTTTTTCATTTGCTTGAGCTTTGAAGAAATCAATCTTGTGATTGTTGTTTGTAAGTAATAAAATTTAACCCCCCTCCTGCCAGTGGTATGATGGTGGTGATACTGTTCATAGAGTGCAGGCATGCACAGTTAAGTACTTAAACAGGGGTATTTTTACTAACCTCTAAAATAATAATAATAAAAAATAAGTATAGGATCTAGACTGCATGAATAACTTACATTTCTATTTGAAAGTAATAACGTATTATTAAAATATCAGATAAACTGTATTTGATTTATATAGGGAATATATTAGAGAGTTTTGAGAGCATGTAAAATATTAGTAATTTTTTATACAATATAAAGATAAAATAACTCTGGAAAGTCTTAACTGAGGTCTTGCAGTCCTTGTTTTTTCAGAATGATTTTTACAGAAGTAGAATTTTTGGATGCATGGTAGGGAATTCAATACTGTTCTCTAGAAATTGAACAGAAGCATTACATTTTGTTAGAAAAAAATAAGATAGTAATTGCAAAGCCAAAAATCTCTAAAAGGATAATTACCATTTTTCCTGTTTTGTTGTTGGTGGTTTGATTTTTTTTTTTTTCTCCTATTGAACATTATCACAGTAAGAACATAAAGAGAGCAGTGTTGAATCAGGCTTTCTTATACTTCTTTTTTACCTTGGAACTGCCCCCCCCCCCCAAATACATTAAGTTCAAGATGGGATAAATAAAAGTTGTTGATTGAAGTTCTTGGATAATATGTTTCTTTCTATTATAGTTACAAATTTATGCAGAGGTTAGTAAAATGGATAGAGTTAATGTTTTTCATAATTATGATGTAGTATTTTAAATGAATTTGGAAAGTTGGCCCTATTTTTCATGTGAATAGTGTTACATGATTATCATATCAATATACTTAATTTTGTCAGTGTTACTAAAAACATGGAGATGCATGAAACTGCTTTACATGTATTTGAAGATTATTCTGTACATCTATACTGGCTCAGTGCTAAGCAGTCAGTTTTGTCCTAAATGTGAACTGTAACTGTAGTACTAAACATGCAACTGCAACATCTATATTTAAAGGCAAAGTAGGGAATTTGATAGCAGCAACCATGATTAGAAACTTAGAAATCTTCAATGATGGGAGAAAGTAATGCTGAATAATTTGTTTCTTAACTCTAAAAGTAAAATTCTTAAATCTAGAATCTTGGTGAAAATAGACTACTTTTGGTTTTTTTTTTTCCTTTTAATTTTTCTAGGTACTAAAAAATAAGCACAAGGAAAACTAAGATTCTGAGAAGCTGTAGCATGGCATTTGTAAATAAAAGAAGGAATGCAGTTAATGAGATACTTAATTATTATATTTGTTATTGATCCTTAGTGCTTTTTTCCCCAGGGAAAGTGAGTTAATTAAAAGCAGGAGAATGCTGAGGGTCTTTGGTAAGAGAACAGGAACCCACTTTACTCTTGACACAATTCAAATAGTAAACCCCACCAAACAGTGTCTCAAACCAGAACACTCGCAGCTCGCTGCAGCTCTGCCAGGGCTCTCTGGAGGTCTGCTTGCACTTTCCCAACTTCTGCACTTCTCTTTCCTGTGTGCAATAGCAGGAGCAGACATCTAAACGACTCCTTATTAAAAGGGAGCACATTAACATCAGGAGGCCACACTGGATGAGGGAATGTATGACTAGTTCAGTGATGATTTTGATTTTTCTGTAACTATTTGGCAGTGCTAGACCTGCGAAACTCTGTTCCTCTAGTCCCTTTATTTGAATGTATTTTAATCATATTTCTTTGAGTGAGAGATGTGGGCAAAAGGAAGCTTGGCAAAAAACCTCAGAGTATTGACTTGCTGTTTGCATATTTGGGAAGGATTCCCTCTGAAATATTCCTAAGGCTTTAGAAAACTGGAAAGGAAAAAAGAAACTTATTACAGCAAAACCACTGATGTAATTAACATTTCCTAAAGTGATACAAGGCTTTCAGATACCTAAATAGTTTGTTTCTATGTTAATAACAAAGCTGGGAGAAATTATTAACCTCCAATTTTGATTTATTCTGTCAGATTGTGCTGGTTCTAGTACTATACTGAGATACTAGTTTTAACTGTTGAAGTCTTTACTCTTTCTGTCTATCCCCTGGCATACAGCTGAGGAGGCTGATGGGGAGCTGCTGCTGGGTCTCCTTCCCATGGTGCAGCACCCAGACTGGGCTCCCTTGGGGCAGGTCTGAGACGTGCAGAATGTAAGATGTGTGTCGGCAGGCTCGAAAGTCGCATGTGATTGATTTGCTTGATTTTAACAACAACAGAAAAATGTAGTCATGATTATGTAGCTATTAATAGTGCTTGCCCAGCATTTTGGGTTGGGTTTTGGGTCGGGTTTTTTTTTCCTCTCTGCAAAACCCTCGCAGCCAGAAGCACATAGACAGGTATCCAGCGCATACCATGGTATCGTACAAAATCACCTCTCAAAGATCTCTCCCTAAGGCAGCATATAGCTGCCAAAACAGACTCCTGCTGAGTATCAAAGGGCATCCCCTGCAAAGAAACGAGGTTTCTCCCAGCAGTTTTGATGGAGCAGCTGTCTGGCATAACCAGAGCTGCAGCTGGATAGTCCCAGCCCTGCTCACGCTGCTCTTTTTGTAAGTTGTTTATAAATACACACTGCTGCTCGTACAGTTCCTCAGAGTTATGATTCTGTGAGCGGATACACTGTTCAGATGAGGCAAAAAGGACTAAATGCAACTTGAGTTACCAAACCCGTGGAAGAAACTGCTCCCAGGGAGAACTCCCCAGCTGTCGGTAGTGGCCCTGGCCGCTCCACCGCGGTTGCTGGCACTGGTTTCTCTGCGCTTTCTATACATTCAAAACAATGGAATATTCCCAAAAAAGCTCTGACAGCTGCTGCCAGCAGTTGAGAGGGAGCCCCTGCGCAGTCCTTCAGGGGCTCTGCAGCCACGAGGTCTGCAGCAACGTGCTCACTCAAATGCTTCCACACAGCCCGAGGAGAAGTCTGTTAGCGCTCACGCTACACAGAGCCACTCTCAGGGTTTCGTGTATCACGCGTGAGCATTGAAACTTGGCCTGATGGGGTCCCTTGACTCCATGCAGGGGTCTCAAGCAGAGCTCCCGAGCCTGACGGGCCCCAGGAAGCCTCTGAAGGGAATAAAACCCAAGCCCAGAGGAGGATGCAGATGCTTTGACCTCAGTGTCAGCCCTGCTGTAGGCACAGAAGTAATGGACGTACAAATGCAACTTCAGACAGAAGGACTGGAAAAGACGCCCTAGCTGTATTGTTACGTGTTCAGTCAAGCTGGCAAGTGACCCTGGCATAGAAATAATGTGGCTACAGGCTTCTCACAAAGCAGCATCACCCCCAACCACTCAGGGGAGCACCCATGTTTCTAGTGAGCCCAGGCGAAGCGGCAGGCAGGGTTTGGAAGGCTCCAGCTCCACTCCTGCACAGTGCCCGGGGAGCGGGCCGAGGCTGGTACACCAGCGGTGGGTCAGCTTTCCCATATATGGCAAAACCCTGCTCTAATTTTTAAGCTATGTGTTGTGGCAGTGCTGAATATGGGAATTTTATAAGCAAAGCCAAATGCTTGTTATGTTCGTTTGTATACCAGTATCTGGAACGCTGTCGTTGCGGTCGCTGCTGCAAGGTACGCTTGCGGTCTTGATGTGGGCAGGGTCCCAGGTGTGAACCATGGATATGGAACGGGGGAAGGTGTGATGCTGAGATGCTCTAGAAAAGCAAATGACCAGAGAGCCCCATGCACTGGACATTTTGCAATGGTGGTTTGGTGAGATGGCCATTAGAGGATAAGGATGAGCATTGCAGCAGTAAATGTGCTGCTTCAGAGGCATTATTTATTAAATACGTATTATTTTGGTATTACTTGGATTTACACTGAGCTCATCCCTGTACTAATCTGAATGCTTTACTCTTATCCAAGCCATTGCAGGCTGCCCATCCAGCAAGTAGACAACCAGCCTGTCATTTCTGTAATTCTTTTAATCTAATTACTGCCTGACAGAGCAGCGAGTAACCTCTGCTAAAAATCCGTGATGTACTTAGTGCCTTGATGCAGATGTCTGATCTGGAGTAAGAATCAGCCAAAAATGTCTTGACGGTTCTTGTGTGTGTTAGGAGACTGAGGTACCTTTGGGACCGTGGTCAAATTATCTTTTGATTGGTGTTTACCAGTCTATGTCTCTTAACTACATCAGTTAAAAGGCTGAGGAAAATTGGAAGGAAACAACCATGTCTACCTCTAGGATAAGGTAGCTGCTTTGTCCTGGGGATGAATAGTTGTTATGAACGAGGCTTCCACCCTGGCGACCCAGGATGGACAGATCTCCCCTCCAGGTACTGCTTAGCATTTTGGGTGCTGTAAATCCATTCAATTGGGTTTTTGTTTGTTTACTTTTAAGGAAAAAAATAGAACATTAATTATTATTTGTAAAAGTCTAGATTCTCACTACAGAACAGTTCAGGTAAAGTTAAAACATACAGTAGTTACTTTGCTTAAAATATTAAGCAAAGTTTGCTGCCATTGCCCTGCTGACCACGGGTTTTGAGCCAGCAAGTGTTCAGAAGTGCCTGGTGGTGCTGTTTGTGGCTCCCCTAATGTTTATCTGTCGATTTGAGGTGGCAATGAAAACTTTCCTTTGGTGCAAGCCTGACTAGTCCAGTAACAGAAGAGCCAGCACGAACAGGATGTGAATCTACAGTTATTATTATTTTTTTTATTAACTTGTTTAAACCCAGCCATTTTGCAGCCCTTCCACAAAGAAACCAGCAACGAAACCCACCCTGGCAATTCCTTGTGTGGTCCAGGTCATTGTTGGTTATTCCCACCACGTGCCCCGTTTTAGGGGCAGCACCTGTGAGAATGTGCCATTTTCTCAGTAGCTGGAGAGGAAAACATTACAGGTCCTTGCTGGCTGGAAAAGAGAGATGCAGCAAGCAGCAGCTAGTTGCAAAATAGCCGCTTTAAAGCAGAAGCTGCCTGGCTCTGCCAAAGCTGAAGGGCCAGCCCTAGAATGGAATGCTTATAAAAATAAGATGGTAACCATGCAGCAGAGAAGGAGTAGAGACCAGGAAGTTTCAGTGTTACATACAACATGATACTCTGCTTGGAAAAATATTGTCACAGTTATAGAGATATGGGCATGAATCCATAGTTGAAAGGCATAACCCAGTACCTATCATTAGGGTGATTTTAATCTCTCATTTCTAATTTTGTCTGGGGAAGAAACTTTTTTGGCTTGAAAATTCTCATGTGAAATGTTGAGCCAAAGGAGATATGTCCCGTCTGAGGAAAAGTTTGAAGTAATTAGTTAAGGCTGGGTTTGAATTATAGAGGGGGAGAAATGTATCTTATACCATTTCAAAACATAACAGTATATTGATTTATTTAAAAATTTACAGGATGATGGATTTATTTTAGTTTAACCGTGTTGATATTTATTTGATGGTTTGGATTTTCAACAAAATGAAAGAAAGTGCTCCTTTCATGCAACCTGATGGGGAAATAAAAACAAGACAGCGACCTTTGAAAACATGAATGTTGCATCTCCTTAGTCATCCTGAATAACAGTGGGATATCTTGATTTCCTATACTTGAGAAATTTTGCAGTCTGTACAAAGAAGATTTTCCTTTATTTATTTATTTATTTATTTTAATAGCAGAACTTGATTTCTGTCATCTTGGTTTAAAAGACAGGCTATCCCTAGAGCTCTAGTTGCATCCAGAGAGAGAAGTTGCTGTTGGGACAGGGGCTGTAGCTATGCAAGAGCTAGCATAAGTCGTGTGACTTCATTCTCCTTCAGGAGTTGCAGACATGCCAGTGTGGGGTACCAGACAAGGGGCAACTCTGATCAGAGAGGGAGTGCTGGGCTGACCCTTCTCCTGTTTGTGCCGTCAGCTGGGAAGATGGCAAGGTCTGGCACTCCTCCCGTTCGATTGAGGGTATACAGTCAAAGTGCTGGAGAGCAGGTATACTAAAATTCCTGCTAGCACAAGATCTTGCAAATTTGGAAAAAAATGCTAAAGCACTATTTAAGTATTCCCTGTCTTGCTCTTTCTTCTTTTCCTCCCCCTCTCATGGAGCACCAGAATGACAACAGACGCTAAATTTTCATCTTTACTCGTAAAAGGCTACTTTGACAAAAAAATCACTTTCTGGCTTTGTAATGAAGATGTCATTGCTGAAAAGTGAGTTGGTATGTCTTATTTTGAGCTGTCAACAAGCTATACCTTCTTGTGGTATCCTGTCAAGAAATTAATAAATTAGAGGCACTTAATCACTCTTTTCCCTGTTACAAATACGTAACAGCCTTTGCAATCAGAGAAATGTATTCACACGATAATTTCTCCTATAGAATATTATTCCAACAATTAATTTACTTTCCTTTTTTTTTTTCTCTAATCTTACTACAGTAGGCACAGAATGGTTCATCTCTTCAGTATTTAGTTGCAGGGCAGGCAGTTTGTGTGTAGGTAGGGGGTATCCCACATGCTTTTTCCTGCATTTTGTGCATTGTCTTGAGCTTTCAACCCTCTTAGCCTGGTCTTCAGTGGAGCACTTGGACCCAAAGTGAAATCACCCTACAGGCTGGTGCTTTGGTTATATTTGTGTTATGTCAGCTCTTCAAGTTCTGCATGGGGTACTGTGTTGTGCTGAAAGTTTTGCAAATACTACCAGGGCTAAGAGGAGACTCAGCCCTTGACTGCACTACATGGGTCCAAACTTCCTCTTCTGCAGCCTCGACCTCTGATACATGTGCTAGTTTATATCACAGCCCAAGACCCTGCTCTGGTTCTCTTCCAAAAATTTTCCATTCCTGCTGTCCTCTATCTTTAATATAAAATGCTGTGAAAGCATTTTACTTATTAGAAAGACCTTGTCCAACATGATTCACCTCAGCAAGAAGTGAACATATATATATGTCACCTTTACAAGGTCTACCAAGACACTGTGGCTGCTCAGAGGTGGTGCTCTGACAAAGATGTTGGTGTTTACAAGCTTTAGAACCAGCAAAACCTAGGTCTAACAAAAATAGTTTCAGTAAACAAAGTTTTTCTCTTGAGAGGAGGTAGATTTGCCTGGGTAAGGACATGATCCTTATGGAGTCTTCTCCACCACAGAATATAAATTAAAAAAAAAAATACCCACAGTGGAAAGTAAAAGAAAAAACCAAACCCAAACACAACAAACAAACCAACAAAAACACAAAACAACCACACACAAAAAAGAACCCCAAACAAACAAAGAGCTTTGTGGCTCTTTCTTTCAAGCATCTCATCATTAGTACATGGTTGTTTGGCTGCTTGATGGTGCTTCCCCCATAGCATTTTCCTTACTACATGTCTTGAAGGACAACAGCAGGTCCCTCCACTACACATGTGGCCAAAGGATTTCAGTTTTCCACCAAAATTAAGTGGGGGCCTGTGCAACTTCATTATGTGAGCAGAAGTGGCTCGTGTGTAGCAGTGTTGTGTCTCCCCGTTGCCTTAGCCTTGGTAAATCTCTGCCTAGATTGAACTGATGGGATATCTCAACTTCTTTTATGGATGTAGTTGAAGGCAGGTGACCTTTGTTGTTTAGCAGCTTTATGTCCTCTGCTCCACCTCGGATATCACCTGTACTTCCAGGAAAACTATGAAAACATTTTGAAGCATGCAGAATGGAGGCTATTCTTGAGAGGCATCCTTTGAGCTTCTTTCCTTGCAAAAGGATTTGTTTCTTGTTAGGAAGCCTGTAACTCTATGTAAATTTTTGGGGTTTTTTTTGTTTTGTTTTTTTTTTTTTTTTTTTTGGTGGTTTTTTGTTTGTTTGTTTGTTGTTTTTTGTTTTGTTTTGGTAATAATTTATTTGGTTTTTTTAGTCCATAAAACCGGTTTCCCCTTACCTTGGTGGAGTTCAGATCAAGTCACAGCAAAGGAATATAGCTTAAAATACAGGGTAGAGGATGATGTCTTCTCCCTTTTAAATCTGTGATAACCAATAAACTTAAGTAACTTCATAAGAAGTATTTCAGAAGGGGCCTGAACAGTGGAGAGGATTGGTATTTTAATTTTAATAGATTATGATCATTTGTTTAGGCAGAAAATTTAATTCAGTTCTGTATCAGGTTGTATTTTTGGCATATAAGACTTATTTCCTTTTAAAAAACACCCGTCTTGATTTAAAGACTTTAAGATGTAATACACTTTGAAATGCAGACAACAACGTTATGTTAGTTAAAAAAAAGTAACAGAAAAATGTAGTATCTGTGATACTATCAGCAGGCCAAGGATCATAGCACCTGAAACTTCCTGGGAGGTTTTCTTACAGCCCTGTTAGCTCAGACCCGGTGTGGATCAACTTTTGCACATTTTTCAAGTCAGCAAGACTGCAAACAGGGTTTAGAGACTGTAAAGTAGTAAAATTGCAAAGGAGAAACACTGGAGTTGGAGAAAAGGGACTCTGATATTTAGTTTCTTTTTCTTGGCATTATTTAGACTCCCAAATGACAACGTTTCTAGTTTTCTAGCACAAAGGAGGCCTCATGCTGTTCATGATCTGCTGTAAAGTTCTAGTACAGATCATCCTGTATCCCAAACAATTTATCTAGTTCAATGGTATTTTTGTTTCACAGCTACAGTTTATAGACCCTAGTCTAATAGATGGTATTTTTGGAAACCTCCCGTTTATCTAACAATAAAAGCCAGGATGGAATATCAGCTTCCATTTGGGTTTTCCTGAATTCTCTCCCATTAAACTTTTTTTTTTTTTTTTAATTAAACTTTTGCTTTTAAGAAGAACTAAAAAGGAAAAATCAAAACACTGTTTAAAACAAATACTGAGGCATAAAAACGGAAAAAAGGCAATAATTTCAAATAAGTTAAATAATCTGGGTGGGGTTTTTTTACAACATTTACATCCTAAAATGTAATTTTAATCTGAGGAATGTCACTGATTTAGAACATAATCCTGTGAATGCTAGAAGTAAACGTGAGCGGGCCATTGTAACTTTTAGTTTGCCTGTGTCGGGCTCACATCTTAAATCTGCGCTGTTGGGAGAGAGGCTGAGAGACTGGAGAGAGAATCTGAGCAAAAAACTTTCTGACAAATTGACTTCCAGAAAATAAAAATAAGATACATCTTGTTTTTTGACTAGTCCCAGCTACCTGAAAGGAGCTGTACGCACATTATCAGTCGCAGTAGCACTTTCATTTCTGTCACAGAGGTCTAAATAAATGAATTGGCCATCTGCAATTAATTCACATTGTACAAATAGTTTGAAGACTGAGTCGTCTGTCTTCTGAACAGAACAATCTATTTTTAGCTTTTCAAGCAAGCCTGTTTTGTGTTCTTTGTAGAGTCAGCGACATTCTTTCAATTTTTCAGTTTAATTAACACAAAAGAAATTGTAATTTGAGAAGGCAGCAGAAACAAGAACCCCCTGAAAAACCATGAATGTGCAAGAAAGCAGAAGATGGCAGCTTTGCAAAAGATAGCTGGCAAAAAAAGGAAAGAATAAAAAAGTTCAGAGGAGTTTGTGGGCTTTTGGCCAGTTACTATAGGGCTACATTTATACGTACAGTTTTTTGATTTACAGTGAATGCGCACAGGTCTTGCAACTACTTTTGGATTCTTTATTCTGAAAATGATGAGGGCCTCAGGAAGAACATTTTCACATAAGATAACTACTACAGAATAATACTTGTGAATAAAGCAGATTTCTGTAGAATTATGTACGTGTGTCTGGCCTGGGTGTGAACATTGGTTGTGCTGCTTGGAGGGTTGAGGGAGCACTGAATCCCCTCTAGATGGACTTAGTGTGCTTGCAGTTGTGTGTAAATCCTTATTTCGAGCTCAGATCTATTCATATATATGTAATTTTTATTAGAATCATAGCCTGAAAAAAAGCAAAAATATCCATGCATCGTAAGATGTATTCTGTACTATATTTCTTAGAAGACTTGTAGCTTGTGAAAAAGAAGGCACAGCTTACTGCTCAGAGGGAGATGAGCTCAAATGTTAGTTTTAGGTACAAAAAAATGGAAGTGAAAAGCTGAATAAACACAGAATACCAACTGCAATCAGTGAACGTTCAGAAATAGTACTTTGAAATAATGAGATTTCTGTGCCTTCTGGCAGGTGCTTTTCTGTTTAGATATATTAAATATACAGCGTTACCATTTGTTGTGCATTAATATTATGCATGCATAGCATGAAAGCTTCCCAATTACATGTCTTCTCAAGGATCTGTTTGTGGGTGCTTGGTTGAAATACGCAAACAAAAGGAGGAACAGTCATAAACAGTCAGCCTTCCCTCTTTGAATCCAGAGGAGCTCAAAAGCCTGCGGTACAACTCCAAAAAGCTTGCCAGGGACAGTGGCCACTGCAGCACAGGGAGTGGGAACGTGTGCTTCTGCAACAACTGGTGCACCTGGAACCTTACATTCCTGAGTTGCCTGCACGTCTTTTAAAAATAAAATTTAGATTCTGAGTTGTATAACATGGAGTATTTAGTTGCCTAAAGTCACCACAAAGTTCCTAATGGGATTCTTTTGCAGGAATCTGGTAGATATTGCAAATAGATCTACCTCGCAGATCCATCTGGAAGTCCTTTTGGAGATCTACCTGTGTCTTTAGATACAAAGGTGCCTTTTGAAATCTGGTCTTCAGGTGCTTCTGAAAACTATTCCCCAACTGATTCACCAACTCGGACATCCCGAGTATCAACTTTATCTGGATCCTTCAGAATGAAGCATATGAAGAAGTCGTAACGCACATTACAGAAAAAAATGTGCAGAAAAAGTGTTTGTTTAGTAAGATGAATGTAGTTCTCAGAACTGCAAGTACCTTCAAGTGTATCAAATGAGCGTAGAAACTGTGACTGACTTCTGATCAAAATACAATTCTAAAGTTTGTTGCAGAAATGGACTCCTGCAGGATGCCTCTGACTTCTCCAGCTCTAGCCAGTTTTGCAATACGAGAGCCTCACCTCTCAAAATAAGTGCTGTGTGAGATTCCTTTCACTGCCAAGGGCTTATAAGACTGTATCCTCTTTTTTTCTTCACTGTAGAAAGGGGCTCTATGTTCCATCTGTAAAAGAAAAGTGAAGCTGAGCACTTAGGAGGGAGGAGGAGGAACATCCATGTGCTTACTAAGAAACAATAAGAAAGTTATAAAGCCATTGCACAGGCCCTGTAGAGGATTTAAGGTGTGTCGCTGGTGTGTGCAAGCGAGTGGCAACAACGCTGGAAATAAAAGGGAGTCCTGAGCAGTGGTGGGGTGGTTGGTTTGCTCACCTAGAAACTCAGGAAACCTGAGTACAGTAATCCATAACAGCTTCTTTTAAAACTATCTCACTTGTTTTAACTTCAAGGTCTTCACAGTGCCGGATTTGATATACAATTCTAACTACAGGTAGTATGAAAGCTGCTGATCAATGCTGAACATTTGTGATGAATATGAAATGCTACCAAAAAATAGCTTTGCAAGCTTTTGCACGAATTTGCACTGTGAATCTGTCCCATGCAATACTAGAGGAAGCAGAAGAAAATGACTGTTAGTATCATCTTTTTCAGTATCTAAAAGCACAAGGAAGAAAGTAACAGACACGATTAATCAATGAACCAGGATTTAATTATTATTTGAGTTTTACTTGCAGAAGTTTTCCATTCTGGATAATATGCAGGAATGCCTTTTGTATCTAAGGGCTAAATATATTGCTAATATATTAGGAAGTGTTCACTGCTTTGATTTTTATAAAGATTTGTGGGCATTATAGGAGCATTAAAAAAAAAGATAGATTTCTGTGATCTCCATACTCTTAACGTTAAATTTTTAGATCTTTGTTTAAGGAAAAGTAGATTAATTCTTAAAGCATAGTTAAATACAGTAACAAAACAGGACATATGTCCTAAAGTATGTTTGGTTTAAGCTCTGTAAGAAAGTCTATTTAAGGATTCTTCTGTAAGCATGTGAATTCCAAAATACCTATTTAGTGTAACAGTTGTAGAATACGTAAAGTAGTCAATCATACCTCTGGCTTTTATACTCAGCCAGGTTACTTGCCAATATAAACAAAGACTTAAAGGCTTATTTTTTAGACATTTCAGACAGAATCCAGTGTAAATCTTTCACTTAATCCATAATGCCCTACATATTAATTAAGTATTTCTGAAAGTAATCAATCAAAATAGCTATTTCTAAAGACAGCAAGGAGGTATCTTCCACTTCATTTTATTCTCATGTGCTTGACTTTTTTTTTTTTTTTTTTTAATGCAGGACATAATCTATTGATCATTTCTTTAAAAAGTCTGTACCCAATATATTCTCTGAGTCATAAGACAAGTCTGTAGACCACTGCATTGATAAATAAGAGTGAATATTCTTTGCTGCTGAATCACCCATGGGAAGGATAGACACAGCCCCCAGACTGTGAGCACTCAGTGCTCCAGCAAGGAGAGGGACAAAGTACTCCATGCCCTTAAGGATTCAAGAGAACTGTTTAGGTAATTGGATGTCTTCAACACTTCTACATGCTTCTAGCCCTGAAAATATCCTCCTCAACAGAAGTGAAGAGACATATCCTTAAACCTCTGTCATCAGCTGGAAAGTAACCTCTTGCACAAATTGTTCTTCAACAGGCTTCTTCCCAGAGGCAGCAGCCTCTGTAGCAGTGTCAAGGACCATGTAACAGGCAAATTGCAACTAATCTTTAGAAACGGACTGACCCACTTTCTGCTGAGGAATGGCCAGAAATCAAAACTGGGTAGTACTGTTCAGCTGTTACATCCATTTGCATTCTTTGGTCACTACTGGTGGTCTTTTCTAAACCTTTTCAGGGACCATGGCATGAGTCCCTTACCTCTTTGCTTTACATGCCAGCTACGTAAGAGGTCCTTCAAGAATACTGAGAAGAGGTTTCACTGCTTGGTGTTTTTGCATTTTGTTTAATTTTCTTCATAAATGTGACCTCATTATGACATCACATTGATATATGAAGGCAGTCTTCATGTACCATATGCACAATGAATCAAATGCCTTCAGGATGTGTCCAACATAATGCACGTGTTTGGCATAGATGGCCTTCTTGTCTAGAGCCTGGATGAGCAGACCGGTGGTATTTGTGCATATAATTTGTTCTACACGTCCACAGTGGCCCTTTGGTCAGATCGTATCTGAAAAAAACGCAAGTGCATGGTGTCATTTGTTCAGTTGATGCTCCTCACTGTACGGAGAGGATACTACTTGTTGGTGTTCATCATTGTGAGCCACATCAAAACGTAGATGAAATACTGCAGAAGTCTTGCTCTCCAGCTGTAAGTAGCTGTGGTGCTTTACTGTTTGATCTGTACATGGATCTGACTCTAAGACCCATTCTCTGTTTCATGCTTTCTTAGGAGCTTCTAATTGTGATTTAAAGCTGTGTTCACTTTCATCTGTCATGTAAAAAGCCGGGGGAAACATCCATGTTCATGAAGAGGAATAATAAAAAGATCACCAGGTCTTTGGTATTCCTCCTCTTCTCCCCACTTTACGATGCTTACTGCCAGTGTGAAACACAAAAATGATTTTTCCATGACAAAAAATAGGAGGGCGTGTCCATGCCAAGCAAAAGCTGTTGGTGTAAGCATGGCATGAATCGCTGGGTCAGAACTTGGAACTCAGCCTCCTGTTGTCTTCTCGAGGACTTGTCTGATCTAACAACCAAAACCGAAAAGGCCTGGCTGTTTTAAGGGGAGGACAAACCTAAGTACTTGTGGGTTACACTGATTTTGATGGGGAGTTGTGACTGCTTGACCATTCTAAATTATTTTAGCCTAGCTGCCATAGTTGCTTCATGAAGCGTCTCATTTCACACTGGGCAGTCCCAGGAGAGCAAGACAATATATCTATATTTTAGGGAGTTCTGGATAAGTGATATGCTAGTTGAAGACCTATATGTTTAAGGCCTTAATATTCTAAGCATGCATTTTCATAAATGTAACAAAGTGACTTTTCACATTATAGTAGGTAATAGATCATTCTGGCAAGAAGAAATTGCAGTTTCCTCACATGATGTTGCTGCAAAGCTCATCAGACAGTAGAGGGAGCACAAGTTAACAGTCACTTTTCCCAGTGCCATGGGATGGCAGCTCTAATTGTATGTAAAACAGCTAACAGGAATGGAAGAAAGAAATAGAAGGGCGAAAGCTGTGTTGGTTAGTAGTACACTGCAAGTGGATGAAAGGACTGGAGGGAACAAGTTAAATGCCTGAGTATTAGGGAAGCTAAATGAGAAGCTAAATATGGCATCTTAATACGGCACATGGCAAGAGGCCAAATCTGTTAGTTCATAGATTTTAACCTGTTTCCAATATTTGGGTTTGAGCAGGATTAAAAACCAGGAGGGGAGTTTTTTGGGGTTCTGGTTTCAACAGTGATGGAATCTCTGAAGAGCAATTTCAGTGCTGGGCCATCCAAACCTGAATTCTCATCTCGTGGGACCTTAGGATCCAAGCCACAGCCCAGCCTTATTTCTTCAGCCCATCTGTACCAAACATTGGATAACTGTGCTCTACAAAATAATTTGTATGCAGCTACAAAATGTAGTTAGGTGATCGTGGCTCTCTGGAAAGAAAACTTAACACTCTGACAACTGATGTTCCTATCAAGAATAGTGTGAGAATTTAGCTTCTACCCTTGGTTAAAAAAAAAAGTATCATCTCCCAGGTATAATTTCCTTATGCTATGCATTAGATACATTTACATTGTGCAGCACCAGAGCTACGACAAGTTGCTAAAATACAAGGTTTCTTAGGAAATCATCTGCATTAATGACTTTGTTATAACTGAGGATATAGATGAGTGACATTTATATAACAGACTTTCCAGTATAAAAGCCAAAGTCTGTTGGCTATGAACACTTAGAAAGCTTTACCATGAAAAATTGTAACAATCAGGGGTTAGACGTTACATTTAGAGAAAATGTAGGGCGAGATGCATGAATCTACTGCTTTTTTCCTTGCCTTTTTCCAAATGGAATGACTTGATCTGAAGTTAACTTTTTACAACTTAAGGAGATTATATGGTTCATAGAAAAATAATTCAAACTGCTTAATTTTTAAAGCTTTTTTAATAAGAAAACTTCAAAGAGGTTCATTTTAGAGTAGGATTCAAGTAATGTAGGTGAGGTAGTTAAATATTCCCTCGGTGAAAAGTAGTTTGAAAAACAGACTTTCATGGCACCTATACAAGTATTTCTATAGATCCTTATCTGTAAGAACAGCAACATATTTCTTTTTTTTTTTTTTTAATTAAAGATCATCATAATTGCTAAAGTATGATTGTTTGGGGGCATATGTGAGTCAAACTGTGGTTTTGAGAACACCTTAACCTTCAGCAAGTCCTTAGCCCTGTGTTGTAATGTCTATGCTGAATTAAAACATAGGCCCGTGTTGGAGATGCCCGATGTCCTTGCCAAGGAGAGGAGCACCTCCAAGAGGACAAACGAGAAAGCTGGGAATCATTCAGAATAACTGAGGAATGGAATTTTGTAAGACAGCAACAATTCTGCAGAGAAGCTGATTACCAGTTTGGGAAAGGACAAACAAAGGACCTTTGAAACCAAAGCAGAGGGGCAGAAATGGGGATCAAATTGCTTAGGGAAGAGACCCTCTCTCACAAAGAAGCAAAACTTTCTAGAGACAGCAGTGGCAGACTCATTGCTGCTGGAAGAGGCATAATAAGGCCAAAAGGTGAATTCAAGCCTGTTTTCCATGTATTTGCTCCTTGCTTATGTGTTTTTGTTTGCTCTGTATTGAGGTTTTTTGGCCGTGGGATTTATTTTTAAGACTCAGGTCTCTGATTAAGAAGTTCCTTTGCTAAGCCTGTATTGCTTTCTTTCATAGTCCTTTAAGGATACTACTAGAAGACCAGTTTCTCACAGCCAGTGTACCCTAGGGTAATGTACCAAAAGAACTGTCTCCAGAAAATTGTTCCATAAGTGTTGATGTGTCCAGATAGTGGCTTACACCATGGAGTGCTCTTCAGCTCGGGTCTTCAAAGGTAGTCAGTAGTGATTCATTCACGATGTATATCTGTCTAGACATGAGAACTTGATGCAATAAAAAGATTTCTTACTCAGGTATGGAGAGACTGTAACAATTACATAATTGTTACTAGGGCAGGAGGTCTCAAGTCATGGTAGATCATTACTGTCATGTCTTTCCCCATCTTCTCGGCATGCAGACCAGTTTGGAGTGTTTGTATCCAGCCAGTGAATCTCTGAGCTTTTACCACCTCTCAGATGAGCACAAATTTAACATCAATGCTTCCATAAAGAGACCTCAGGTAGAATACTCTTTGGGGCAGTAAGTTCCTGCAGCCCAGTTTCTTAGCCAGTGAAAGCACTGCTTCGGCATTTCACATTCCCTATTTCATAATATAATCTCAGTTTCATATCTCTGGTAATGGGAATTCCTTTATTCATCCTTAGGCAAGGAACTTCTTGGCCTTTTTAACTTTACTCTTAAACAGTACTAAGCATATACAGATCACTAAAAAAAGCATTCTTGCAAGTCTTTACTGCACAGTTTTATCTTGTAGCTTGTGTGTTTTAAATTGGGTCACTGCCTCTGTGCCCATCAGCTCTTCAGGCCTTTCCACTGATTAGCTTGGCCAGCATGGGCTGATGCAGTCCCTTTCATGGAGAGTCTGAAGTCCATTCTTTCTAGCTCCCTTTTTTTCCTCCAAGTCAGTCTTTAGAGTGAAGAAGAATTAAATCTTCTTATTTCTAGGCTGAAAGATGGGAGACGGTCTGTGCTGATAGATCATGGTGGCTCTGTTTCTGCTTTGTGGCCATTCTCATTCCACTGGGTATGGACTCTATCCAGCAACATGAATGCTTTGATCCACCATGATATCAAATAAATGTAAACAAATCTTATAGCCAAGATGATGTTCACAAATTAAGATGGGGGTTATCAGTTCGACAGAGCTATATTTGTTGTGTCACAATTGCCTTGGTCCCTTTGGCCTGACAGAACTGTGAATTTATAAACTCCCTCATTAGTTTCCTCACTCGAAGGAAAGCAAAACCAGGAAGCTTAAACTCCCAATTTTTCTTTCAAATTAATATTAATGGCACATGTTATGAGGTCCTTGGTTAGCTCTCTAATAATATACATGTCCATTCGTGAGATGGTCCAGGCAGAAGGGAGGATTAGGAATACAGAATTTAAGACTGAACTCAAAAAGGCAGCACAGGATCCTCTGAGCGTTTGGCGTTCTTCCGTGCTGTCAGCCAGGATTCTCCTTACAGCACCACGATATTCATAATAAAGAAATAAATTAAATCCACCCCTTCCTGTGTGCCTCACAACACGCAGCACTGTGCATGCTCGGCACATGTGTAGTTTTGATAGAGAGACATTATCGAGCTTGAAATCATTTTAAACAAAACAAATAATGTGGCTGCCCAGCACTTCCTCTGGAAGTAGTTCCTTGGACAAGTCTTCCTTAACTCTCACACGTGTAGAGTTAGTACATATATCCCTCAGTAACACCAGTTCATAGAGAGAATTTTCAGAATAAATGTACAGCTGTGTGTTTTATATATAGGGTGTGAAAGGCAGCCATGCAGGAGGGCCTTTCCTTCAGCCTGGGATAGCTGCTGCCAGGAGGGGCTCAGCACCTCCCACGTGCCTCGCAGCACGGGAAAGATGGGTGTCCCCTGTCACCCCAGGGCTGCTGGCTGAGGGCAGGGTGGGTTACTGGCCATTTTTCTTGTTTACGGACTGGCAGAGGAGCTGCAGCTTGAAGGAAGCCGTGGGGTAAAAACGGTTGGATCCCCTGCCCCTTGCAGCATCCCAGGATCCTTGGCTGTTCTGAGGGCAAGGTGGCCTTCCATCAAAGCCTTTCTGCTGACATAGCTGTGACCTTGCTGAGCAAAGGGAGGGGGGCTCTCCCCATCCAGTGTTGCTGTCTTTGTTCGTGCTGGGCTTGTGGGAAGCTCGGTCCCTCGGAGCTGACACCCGGGAAGTGGGCAGCAGCCTCCAAGGCTGGTTGAGGTCCCAGGGTAGAGTGTGCTCCTCGGCTCTGAGGATCAGGGGCTCAGCCTGCTGCTTGCTCTCTGTTTACACAGCGTAGACTAAGCTGTAAAAAGCCGATTGCTTCAGAAGCGAATAGGTCACTCTTAGACAAGAGAGCATGCACAGAGCAATGGAAAAACAAATTCGTTATTGTAACACCAGAAAGCATAAAGAAAACCTGGAGGTGACCTGCAAAAGAACACAGCACCGGGTTTCTGCCCTGGTTGGTGTTCTATGATGTACAAAGAAAGATTCAGAAGTGTGCAGGCATTTTTTTTTTTTTAATTTTTTTTTTTTTTCAAAATAAAAAGTATCTTTGTCTGGTATATTGAATGTAGCAAGCATGCTGATTCCAGCTTTCCCTGTTTTGCTGGAGGGCCTGTGGGAGAAGGACTTAACAGAATACTAGCAGTTTTCTCAGTGTTTTCATTTAAGAGAAACGGTTAAGATTTTGAACAGGGCTTATTTTTTCATCTAATGTTTCTGAGAATGTCTGAGTTAAAGAGGTGTTAAGAAAAGGAAGACAGACTGTTAAAAAAAAATTGCTTCCTTTTTGAATATTTTATGATGAAACGTGTAGCAGAAGGACTTAAAGGTCACCAGTGTGATCAGGGCCCCTTGGTTCTCGATACTGTGCAGACATGTCGGAAGTAAACAGCTTACAACCTATATGAGAGAACCAGATAAATGATAGTTGGGAAAAGAGGCACAGAAAGGGGAAGCGGCTCATCCAAGGTCACGCACGGATCAGTGGTTGTGCTGGATCAAACTATCTGCAGTAGATCAGGTCTCCTGGATCCTGTTCCCCTGTTTAATCCCCATGCTCATTTCTTCTCCATTGACATTTTGTGAGCGTTCAAACCGGCCCAAGCATCCCCCTGGGCTGGGCCCATAGGAGGAGGTAATCCTCCTCTGATGATTTTAATGTGGCAGAGGCAAAATCCCAGCGTTGGACTGCAGGTTCTTCCCCAGCCTGGCGCTGGGTCTGGACCCTGACTCCTGCCTTGTTCCCACACCCTGGCAATGGATGTCTTTCCTGGCTTTGTCTGAGATAGAGCAACAAGGGAAACCCTTCACTGCACACCTAAACACTTGGAGGTAACCAGTTGTTTTACTTACATTCCTGCAATCTAAGACATAAAAAAAACCCCAACAAACCCAAACTAAAACAAAACACCAGGGAAACTTATTTGGAACACTGGGAAAGGGTCTAAATTTTGCAACTGCCCTAGGGTGCATGGGGCACTCTAATTTTACATCAAGGCACTTAAGAAGTAATGATGCTGTTGGTTTGCCAGACAGATGTATTCTTCTAGGAAAAGTAGGGTACAAAAGACCCCTATTCTATAGTTGTGTCTGTCTGTAATTTTAGGATCTAGGCTTAATGTTTTCACATCTAAATAAAAAGATGGGAGAAAATACCCTTTCTGAAAGGGAACACTTTGAGGCCTTTAGCAGTGCAGAGACGGAGAAGCAAAATCACAGCTCTGTTTTCCTTGCAGATTGTCTCTAATAATGACTCCTAGTATTGAGAGTATTGTGGTTTGCCAGTGCTAAAATGTAAAGTTATTTTGAGCATGAAAGCCTGAATGTCGTTCTATTTAAAAAAAAGAAAAGAAAAGGAGAGGAATGTTTACAGCACATTAAAACCTGTGTGACAACTTAGCAAGAACTATTTTAACAATCCTCTTATTCCCCTTCCTGTTATGCGCCATAAAATGAGAACGCAGCGTCAGTAATAAATAACATTAGCGCGGAGGGAAGCTCACCGTGCTGCTGGGGAGCAGGCTGGGTCAGGCTGAGCCCCAGCTCCGCTCAGCCCCGGCTCCCACCCTGCTCTGGTGGGAGCTGCGGCCGATGCCGGGCTGGTGAAGTCAGGAGCCTTTCCTCCTTTGCTGACCCCCCCTTTGTAGGAGAAAGGCTTGGGAGTTTTGTGCTTCTTTAGGAGCTAACTATAATGTGGCATTTAGAGAGCACAGCCTCTACTACCGCTGCTTCCGTGGGGTTTGTGACCCAAACATAACAAGGATTGAAGCAGAAGAATTCTTTATAGAAGAGTTTGCAGCTGGGGGTAGGTCTGCTGTGAACGTTGACAAATATTGAAACTAAATCTGAGAAAAGACTCGGTCCAGTTTTTTTTTTTTTGTAATCAGCATTCCATATGTGTCATGCGGGGAACTAGGATGTGCTGATACTTCTGTTACATAAGAGTCTGGGTTTTTTTAATAAAGTGCAGTGCAGAATGCAGGAGTAGTGAGAAGGAATATTGTGAAAAAAACCTGCAAGAAAGTAAGAAAAGCTACTAGGTGAAAAGCTCTTACTCGGTGTGTTCTTTCCATAATTCTATGAGTTCCTTAAAGTATCTTTTAACATTTCTGAGAAAAAGCCTCAAAGTGAAAGGAGGGAGGCAAGATTGTTGGATTTTTTTTTTTCCTTTGGTTTAAAGGAACGTCTTGGTTAATTCTATTAGTAGACTTTGGGCTTGTTTTTATTTAAATAAATTAAAAAAAAAAAAAAATCTCTCTCAAGTTTAGAATTTCTGTATGGAAAAATTATTCTTCTTTGCCAGAGAGGGAAGTATCTCCTTTTCATTCTGTTTGTTTTGGAGTATCTGTACCTAAGTGTTTTGGTTTGTTCTTTATTGAATACATTAGTGGTGCATTAATTTCTTCCTGACAATGCTCATTTCATTGCATTCAGATAGGGTCGCTCTTTCCCATATGACAGACAAACTTGTTGTTTTACGTGATGACTCTGCTTTGCCTTCCCTGGATTTAATTGATGAGGGCTTCTTTTCCCACCTTGTTTACCTTTCAATGCTTTTGAAAGTGATTTTTTTTTGTTGTTGTTTTTTGGGGGGTTTTTTTTGGCCACCACAAAGGAAACAGCTGAAAAAAACCCACATTGGATTCTTGCTCCAATTCCAGTGTGTTTGCTTTGTTTTTCCTTTTTAGATTATTGTTTGGCTTTAATAAGTTTCTTTCTCCTTTAAATGGGCTTGAGATTACTCAAGGATTCCTTGTTCAGCAGGTCAAAGGGTAACTTAGAGACTTTGAAACCGTCTCCCTTTTTATCACCAAGTTTCGTTCTTCCAAGAGTCCAAAGGATTTTGCAGGATGATAGCTCGTGGAGGATGCCTCCATCTAAGGAAAGCATGAACAGCAGACCTGAGTTGTTGCAAGAGGCCATGGGAGCCTTTTTAGTGTTCAAAGCAGAGGAAAAAAACAGTCTAAGTCTAAATCGGAACCTTAGTTAATCCTTTTATATAAAACTAACTAAAAGACTGAATTTATTGTGGATTAAATACATGCAGATTGATAGGTTTGATACACAGCTACCCGTCACTTCTGTGGCCCAGGGTGAAGGCCCACAGTTCTGCATTTCTAAAGCTAAAAAATTTAACCAGAGAGGTATCAATACACAAAAATATACAGCGTTTGCTGTTAAAAAATGTCCTTTAGCTGCAAGATTCAATTTGTCCCAGAGGTAATCCCTGCTTTTAAAAGAGGGAAATCTGTTCAAACCGCTCAGCCATGGCACTGTAAATTTATAGGACAGCAAAACAAAGCATTGAGTAATGTAGGCTCCTTAACAAAAATGCAGAGCTACTTCTTATTTCTGCATAAGATTTTAATCCTCAAAGGTGCTGTGCACAGGGGGAACTTCTTCTGCACCTTTCTAATACAAATTCACTCACTGTTTCTTTTTTCTCAGTACTTTAAATCCCTTGAAAAACTTAGCAGAAAACAAAAGAAAACAAATGTCTAAAATCTTAATTTCTTACAAAGATATACAAAAATAATAAATTTCCAATGAATTACAGAGTGGAGAAGAATGCATAGATTTTTTTTTTTTTAACGAAAGCATTACCTACAATAGTATATATTCAGCTGTGGGGGAATTAGAGGATTGCAGGTTCTCAGTGAGAAAAAGATTAAACGATGTTCCCCTTGGGAGTTCACCTTGACATGATGAGCAGCTCTGACCCAAACTCTCCCAGGTGTGAGGACTAGGGAGAGGAGATAACTGAGATGCACGGCTATAACTCTGTTAACTGTATTTTCAGGTTTGTAGTGAAGTGACCCGTAGTTTGTTGTTCACAGATCCACTCCCTGACAGCTTTAAATCAGACCGTATCTTTCTGTTTGATTTTTTTCCCGACACACAAGCCTAGCTGTCTTTTGGTTCATCCTGATATCAGAGAGAGGAAAATTACAGTTTACAGTCTAGATTTTAAATGGAAAAACTCTAAAGTAAATCAGAGATAAAGGTGTTGGTATAAGAAACATTTGTTTCATGTGTTCCCCAGATTAATTGAGCTCTGTATCCTTCCATGAAAAAGACTTGCTGAAAATAGGCTATTTCCTATAAACAGAAACAAAGGAAATTGTACAGTTAGATCAGCACTATCACTTTTACTTCTTGACTACAAATTTTGTCTTCTCTGCTGTGTCTCCTCAGCCATGGTAGGAACTGAATTACAGGCTATTCCAGTGTCAAGGAAGGCTGACAACCTCCTCAAAAGCCGCAGTGCCATTTCAATCTGGTTGCTAAGGGATGCTCAAGCATGATGTCGTCTGTGTCTTCCAAATGAACACATTGGTTTGGTCACAACTCCACCCCCACAGTTCACAGCCAAAAGTTTATGAGGTCATGTTCACTGTGGACAGCATGAGCCCGTAAGGAACTGTACAATTGTTCCATCTGAAAACTAATTAACCATTTCTTTTTTTCTGGAGGCTAGGGCATCCAAAGTGCTCAACTTCCTAACAAATGAGAATTGTTCACAATAGGAAACAAGGATGTTTGTCACCTGGGGGGTTTGGAAAGCATCTGGGTGTAAGACAGACATTCTGATGTGCATCTCATAATCAACTGTAAAAACAAAGAGTAACTAGAGTTAATTCAGAGCCTAACTCTGATCGTTTGAGATTAAAACTGATGCAACATCAGAATTGTAAGCAGAAAGTTTTATCCGTTCAGTTAGAAAGATAAAAGAATGGAATGACATGATGTGTCTCAGAAGCATTTTTTCAACAGGCTCAAAGTCTACTTTGTTAAGAAAACAGTAACTCCAAGAACAACTCCTGCATCTACATTGTCCAGCCAATGTTTGTGAATTTTTCAGCAGTATTTCCTTGTCTCTTACCTATACAAGTGTGAATATCTTCATGTGCAGTAAGGGAGACTACTACAAGGAAAAAAAATACATGTACTGGTCTGTGAAATATAAAGTAAATATATTATCAGAGGAAAAAGATTGTATTTTTCTCGAGGTTCTTTTGAATGATGATACTGATAGGTATTGTATGTAAATCTTAAAAGGACAGAAGTTATATGTGTATAGGGTGAGGGAAGCCTAAGGGACACGAACTTTTCAACAAGTTCTCTCTCACTTGTAGTGTTATTGATAGTCTACTTCTGCTTTATATCTAAATCTTTCTAACCATTTGTAAACCAAGCTAACATAGTTGTCCTGTCTGGGAAGAGTAAAGTCTGCATGAATTATACACTTCGGTAGGACTACTCAGCTGAGTAGAGTACATGTTTATTTACAGAATCAGGCTATTATTACAGATCTTTGGTGCCCTAGTCTCAGGCACCAAACAGTAGTCTTTGGGTAAAAGCTGTGGAGGGAGAATGGAGGGAAGGGTTGCAATGAAATTCCTCTTTCCAAAAATATAACTAAAAAAATAATTAAAAAAAAAGAGATCTGATGATTTTCATTAGAACATTATAGAAGTTAGGCCACTTAAAATAAAGCAAAACAAAAACCAAACATTAAGTAAAGTTATCAAGCGGAATGAAATATATTATCGATACATGAAACTTTTACAATACACATCCCCCATAAATATTGCATTAAAATGTTACTCGCTTTGAATTATCTGGCCAGCAAGGAGATCTTTTCTGGTTTGTAAAATGAAATGGAAGAATATTGTTTCACACTGCCAAACCCTGTTCCTTTTTTGTGGAATCCTTAAGCTAAGATGCATGTTGGTGTCTCAAGAGTCTTTGCATTTACTTTAGACTGAAAAAAAAAAAAGGCAACAGAAAGTGAGGTTGTTGTATTCAGACACAGAAAGAATATGCATGAATTTGAATTTCATCTGTATATGTGCAGTGCTCTCCATCTTCTTTGTGTAAACTCCTATCTCCCATTAATTTAAGTAGTGCAGGATTGAGTCAATAGACGTAAGTCTTCTGATGTCTCTTGCAGGTACTTGCACATTCATGTTGCCTTGCATTTTTGGAAAATATGTATGCCTAATGTGCAGCAGTGTGCTTTAACACCCTCCTTTGAGTATTCTCAACCCTCAAAATGAATTTTTATCACAGAGGCACAGTGGCCATACATATAGTTATTTTATCTTTGCATTTATTTGTTCCTAAGACTGCAAGTCCTTCAGAAGTGAGCTTCACTTTATAGTGAGTTAGGGGTCAGATTTTGCCTTGCACTTACTCTTCTGATGGCAGGAGTCTGGTGAAACTGAAGTTCACAGATTTTTACAAGATGGAAGCTAATGCACCCGGTTCCAACAAGAAACAAGGTTTACTCTAAAGACACGTCAGTAGCTTTATATTATTTAAACAAATAAAAAAGAATGAGAACAGCTAATGTGTTGGTATACTCACTCTTCAAATGATGCTCTCCTAGTCAGGACTGCACCACAAAAAAAAACCTCTTTGCAGTTTGGTAGGTTTGTGAAGTAGGATTGGTGCTGTATGTCTTGTGTCCTGCTGTATTTCAGAAAGACAAAAAAAAGGCCGTAATTGCTGATAGGTTTCCCAACTCAGGAACTTTATTTTTGTTTTCTGTAGCTTTTGACACCTTCACACTTTAATAACACTTGTAATACAAGGAGCTCATTCTTAATTCTTTTGTAAGAGGGAGTTTTGTGAATTAGTTGAGTGCGTTTTCCCCTTCCAACGACCTCGTGTTGTTCAAGCAATTCACAGGACAGCAATTCCTGTGCCCAGCACAGTGGCTGACGGCAGTTAGAGCTGCACCTCACTGAGCCAGTCCCAGTTTGCGTTGGGGATAGGGGTGCGTGTGTGCTGCTGGACAAAGGCGTTTACACAGCAGTGACTCCCTTCTTGGGGGATGCTTTGGCATATTTACCACTCCCCTTTCCCTATGCTAATGACACTCACCATTCACCAAGATTTTTATCTTGTGTATATCTCCAGCAATAATGTTTCTCTTGTTAGTGTATTCCTTCAAGTTTGGAGCCTGAGATAGGCTCCCTTCCCCCCTAGCTGGGATCTGGAAGCAAAGCCTGAAGGCTGAGGCAGATTTTCTGCATGAGGTGGCAGGTACTGGCATTTCTGCAGTCTCTTCATGCCTGCGACCATAAAAAAGCTATGAGATTGTATAATTTTCAGTCTGAGTTCTGCTTTATTGAGTCCCTTATGCATTGTAAAAAACATATTTTATGCCAGTTAAGACATATTTGAAGGATGTACATTACATGGAAACAATACAAATAAATAAAAGACCTATAAAAGATACAATGGATTAAAAAATTAATCCTTGCTTAAGGTCAGTTTGGGCATTGCTGAGCCAAGCCTGTCTAAGGTCTTTTAAAACTGCCTTGGCCTAAAACAGCACCTGGAGAAGTCAGTAAGAGTCTCTCCACTGACTCCAAATCTCTTAGGCTCCGAAGTTGTGGCATTTAAAACTAGACTGAAAGTGCCGATAACTCCTCAAAGACCAAGATTTGGTGGTGCTAGTGTTTCCTGTTTCTCCTGAGGTCCACCCTTCTTTCAGCAAGGGCAGCTAAACAGATGTATCTGATGACACTAACTGTGACCTTCTGGTTGTTTGCTCTACTCACATAATTATTTTACTGTAGGTGGTTCTAAATATAGTAACTGGATGATGTAAGAAGGTGTATTCGTGGGAATAGTGGTGTAGATAATTGAATTTTGCAAATGAAGATAAATAATTTATGTATAGTCAAGGGCATTTCACTAGTCTCAAGGGGGGTAGAGAAAAACTACCTGTTTATTTTAGGGAACTGTTTTTTACAAAAGCATCAATCTTTGCTTGCCAGACATAGCTGATGAAAACTACTGTGTAATTTATATAATGAAGTTAAAAAAAAAAAAAAATTGGAAAAAGGGGCTAGGTAACTGGCAAAACCACACGTAGAAGCAACTGCATGCATCAGGTTCTACTCTCAGGGTCCATCCAGTATGACTTGGTGTCTCTGTCCCAACCCTGTCCCTGACCGCAGCCCTTAAGAGGCACCGCACGGGCTGGTCTGGACTCTGCGCCCCGTAGGTCGTGGTGTGTGCGAGGGAGCTGCCCAGCGCTCGGGAAATGTCCATACTGGTAAAAATTAATTCATGCACATCAGCGCCTGCAGGATCGTTCTTAGGTCAGTGGCCAGATATTCAGAGTTCATCTTGAAAAAATGTCTAAGTGCATACACACACAAGAGTTTAGTAAAGTAACTTCTGCAGTAATTCTTTTCAAGTGCAGTATAAAGCCCCCCCCAGGCACGACTCCGTTAAAATATATTCAGAATTCTATTAACCCCCAACTCCTGCGAATATTTTCTCGGCCGCTTTCACCCCGAAAAGCCCTTCTTTAAAGACCACTCGCCACCGAAGCGGCTGCGGCACTCCCGCGGCTGACCGTCTGAGGGGATGAGGAGAGGCAGCTCGTTCCAACACCTCGCAGGAGGCTCCCGAACCGACCCCGGGCTCCCTTGCAGCGGCAGCAGCCGCCGGAGCGGGGCCGCGGCAGCGGGGCCGGTTCGAAGAGGGCGCCGGCGGCGGGACGGGCTGACGCGGGCTGTCATGTGAGCGGCCCCGCTCCCAGGGTTCAGTGTGGGCCTGCTTGCCCCACCCCGCTGCTCTGCCGCCTCGGTGCAGCTCAATAGGGGGAAGGAAAAAGAAAAAAAGGGGGGGGGGGGGGGAAAAAAAAAAAGAAGGGGGGGGGGGCCGGGGAGAAAAGGCGGGGGAAAAACTCCCCCGGGGGGGGGGGGTTTGGGTGGGGGGGGGGACCCCAAACGGGGTGTTGTTTGGGGGTTTTTTTCCCCCCCCCCCCCGCTCCCCGGAGAAGCCGAGAGGATTCAGCCGCCTGGAAACCTAATGTGAAAAAGCAGCAGCAAGGAGAGGGGGGAGAAAAAAAAGGAAAGGGAAAAAAAAAAAAAAG
>JANVCC010000271.1:6525834-6551283 GCA_025345505.1 Todiramphus chloris collaris
GGGGGGGTGGCACTGAAGCTGGATTTGTTCCTGTGCGTGCGGCACGGGGGGGGGCATTTCTGTTCCCTCTAGAGGAGTCGGCGGCCCGTCCGGGCGCTCGGAGATCCCCGCGGATCGCTCCGCATCGCGCCTTGCCGCCGCCACCCCCCCGGGGAAAGGTGCGCTGAGGGGATCGGCGCGAGGCTGAGCGGGGGGGCGGGGGAGGAGAAGCAGCTGCAGCTGCCGGGGAGGAGGCCCGGCGGAGCAGCAGCAAAGTCATCGCCATCGGCCCCCCCTTGGCTGGCTCCGGGCTCGGCTCTCTCCATGTCTCTGGCTCTGGGCAGCGGCCGCCACAGCAGCGAGTAGGGGGGGAGGAGGAGGAGGAGGAGGAGGAGGAAGAAGAAGGGAGCCCGGGAGAGTGCCTCCCTCCCTCCCCCCGGCAGCCCCGGCCGCCTCCCGTCCCCTCGCCCCGCGTCCCCTGCCTCCCCCTCCCCAAGATGGGCTGTTTAGGGAACAGCAAGACGGAGGATCAGCGCAACGAGGAGAAGGCGCAGCGGGAGGCCAACAAGAAGATCGAGAAGCAGCTGCAGAAGGATAAGCAGGTCTATAGGGCCACGCACCGGCTCCTCCTGCTGGGTAAGGGGGCCGCGGGCAGCGCGGCGCCGGGGCAGCGGGCTGGGGGCCGTCCCCTCCCCGCCGAGGGGAGGGCAGGGGGGAGGGCAGCGGGGCCGCACACCGGCCCCCTGCCCGGGCACGGGGGGGGCCCGAGGGAGAGGTGGGGCCCGGGGGGAGCGGAGCTGCAGGGCCCACCCGTTCCGCGGGGCCGGGGGGCGGCCGGCGAGCCCGCTCCCGCCGGGGCCGCGGGGATCCGTTAACGCCCGGGGTGGTGGGCCCGGGGACGCTGAGGAGAGCCGTGCGATCCGGAGGAGTCTGCCGGACTCCTCGGCCTGACGGCGGCGGGGAGGTGTCGGGCACCACCCGGGGCGTCGCGGGAGGGGGACCGGGGACAGGCCCCGCAGGTACGGAGCTGCGGCTCGGGGCCGCTTTCCGCCCGCGGGGGCAGCTCCCCGCCGCCGGGGCAGAGCGGGGAGGCAGGCCGGGGCGGGCAGCGGGCTTCGGGGCCGAGCGTGAGGAGGTGGCCGGGGATGCCGGGCCGGCCGCCGGCGAGGGGCGCGGGAGCGTCGGGCCCGAGGGGGAACCTGGGAGATAAACAGGGCTGGGCGCTGACAGGGGCCGCGGGCCTGTCCCGGGCGTGCGGAGCAGGCAGCAGCTGCCGCTGGGAAGGCCGGTCACCGCGGCCTGGCAGGAGCCGGGGGCCGGGGTGGGGGGGGTGGGGAGCCGAGGCTCGGCCGGCCCGAGGGCAGAGGTGCCGAGGAACGTGCGGCCAGGCCGGGGAGAGGAAGGGAGGAAGTCGGGGAATCACTGGGAGGATGTCGGTCTCGGAGGGAAGCGCGGCGGCCGGCGTTGGGGACGAGAGAGCTTCGTGCCTGTGACGGGGGGAGCAGCGCCAGGGCCGGGCTGGGAGCGGGCGGGTCGCGGGCACGTCCTCCGTGCCCCGGCGGGCTCGTTAGGCTTACTGCTGTCGCGCCATTAATTAAGCTATCGCACGTTTGGCAGGAGCGGAACGTTTGTAGCTGTGTTTCAGGTACTATTTCAGCGGTTAATTTAGATTACTTACATGTGTCATGTTTTTCAGGAGGTCTGTTTAAAAATGCAGGTTATGGCTTCAAGGATGGAGAAAGTCCAAAAATCACTATTCGAGAGAGCAAGAAAATGTTTGTCAGGCTCATTATTTTGAAGCATTTTAAAGTAGCATTTTAAAATAAGATGCAGTTACAAGATCTCGGTAGGTTTGGTCACGCTGAGGGACCACTTGTGCACGTTATGCAGGGGTTTTAGTGTGGAGCAGAGGCTAGGCCTCAGCAGGCTGACTCAGTTCTGGTGTGAAACACCCGTAATTGGGGGGAGGAAGAATTTTTGAAGCTTGTGAATTTGGAAGTGTACTCTTACCAGCAAAATCTTTCAAATACTAATTTGAAGACTCTGAAGTTAGCATAAATGTAGAGTGACTGGGATTACAGCAGCAGCTGCAGCACTGAGGAATCTGCCAGGGCTCCTGCAGAAATCTTGTAGCAGGATAATTTGGACTTCAGCTCTTGGGAAATGTCTTGGACTTCCAAATTTCAGGCTGAACATAACATAGATATGTAGAAATAATTTGTTGAAAACTAGTTTAGATACTTGTAAATAAAAATTTATGAGTGTTTAGCGATGGCTGTAAGGTCCCTGTGTGTGTGTTTTAAAGTGGCAGTTCAGCTGTTGCAGTTTCCAACAGTAGCTGTCATGAATTGTAGACAGCCTAGAACACAAACGCTCTGGTAAAAAGTTAAAAAGCTCACATCTCTGTTACTGTTGTGTTTACTTTCTAAGACACATGAAATAAAAAAATACTTTGAAAGTATTCTTAATATTTTTGAATCATATTGAAGTAACAACAAAGAAGAGCTGACAAATGTTCTTCGCAGGTTGTACTGCTTTTGTAGGCCCCGCTGCTGTACACGTGCCTGCGCCTTCTGCCGTAAGCAGTCTCACCGAAATTATGGAACTCTCCTTGGTGGTGAAGTTAGATGTATGCATAATTGTTGGTAAGAATAGGGCCTTAATGAGTAGCCAGATATAGACTAGAGTTTTTCAGAAATTTAGATGAAATACTTCATTTTGGTTCAGCTGTGTTGTATCTGATCCAGAGAACCCAAGTACTTCAGTACCAAACCGTTACACTTTTGTAGCAGATGCAGCACCTCTCGGTCCCTCTTCTTGGCCTAAGTGAAGTAAAGATTTTGGCTTCCAATGCTTATGAATATTAAATGTGATTTAGAGTTACAGCTGAAATTTTGCTATTAATGATTCCAAATGGGAATATGACTGTAGCACATACTGGCATTCCTAATTCTTAGTCATGAAGTGGACCCAGTCTCTGTTAACCTGAGATACTTATTCTTGATTAGTTTTGCCACCTGTCTTTATTGCATGGTGCACTATGCCTGAAGAGGCAGAGTGTGTGTATGTTGTAAAATAGTAGTTTAGGGGAGAAATGGCACCTGCATAAAGAGTTGTAGATAAAAACTGCTCTCTAAATGCTTACAAAGCATCAGTGAACAAGGAGAGGAAAAAGGAGTAAGGCTCTGGTACTAGGGCAGCAAAACACAGAAGCAGGTTTTATAGAGAGAAGAACAGGACTATTAGGAATTCATGAGGGCGAAGGAAAGGAAGGGAGAAAGCAGAGGGGAATGCATTTGTTCGAAAATGAACTTTGAAATATAATTGCTAAAATACAGTTTTGAACATGAGGCTCAAAATGGAGGCTTGTGCTGTCAGGGTGTGCTACAGAGGCCTGGCATCCTATAAATACAAACGGTACCTCTGAGCCTGTTTTGCCATAGACATACGTTTTCTGTTGTTGAGATGTAAGCTAATGAGAGGACTAAACGAATAGCCAGGAGATGCCAAGGGTAATCTTTCTAAATTTTGCTAGGTTATGATACTACCCTTGCAAAACTGTTTGCTTTATAGAGGAAACTACCGTTCTGGCAGCGTGGAGCAGTTCAGTTAAATGCTGCCGTTTGAGTCTTCTTAGCGTGCATGGAAAAACGGGTACTATAGGCAGATGGGTTGCCCTGTGCACTGGCATCCGTGCAGCACAGCAGAAATAGCATACATCTACTTATGGAAACTGGAGTAGAGTGGAGTGGTTTTTTTGTACTGCAGGTACATAAGGGAATCAGAGAATTGCTGCAGGGGGGCTCTTTGGAGCGTGCAGCCACGAAAGGTGGTCTTTGCATCTTGTTGTGTATTTGATTGACTTGGAACGCGTAGAGAGGGTGGGAGGTTGCTTACAAGACACAAATTAGAGAAGGAGGTTTCTGTAGCTTTGTGGGTGGAGGCTTAAAGGGATGCCTGCCTTTTTCAGATGTGAGTATCCACATATTTTTATTTCTTGCAATTTAACTTCAAGTCTTTTGACTGGGTGATGATAAAATATTTTATGTTCAGTTGTGGTTAAGGGTCTAACAAAAATGCTTCAGTTTAATACAAACTTGAATCAGTCTTTATCTCCATCGGGTAGTAGTGACAAGGGAAACAGAATTTGATGTTCCCTGTCTTGCGCTCTATAAAATGTTGAAGTTGTCCTTTTCCTTCCAAACCCTGCAGTCTGCTTTTAACGTTGACACTGGAAAAACGGACAGCGAAATGATCCAAGATTCAGATCTGACACATGACTTGAGCTGGGCATTTATTTTTAGCTACAACTGAAGTTTCCAGTGGCAATTACTTCTTTTTCTTTCACTTTTCACTGTTGCACTGAGAAAACCAACTTTCTCGATTTTACCCTGGAGAAAAAAATTCTAGCGTGTCTCTTGATCATTCATGCTTCCTTCTGAAATTGATTTACTTTCATTTTCTAGGTGCTGGTGAATCCGGTAAAAGCACAATAGTCAAACAGATGAGGATCTTGCATGTGAACGGATTTAATGCTGAGTAAGTGCGTTTGCTTTTTCACTTTACAACCTCCCTTAGATCTGTGTCCTGCAGAGCAGTCATTGCTGTCATTACATATCTTGGTATATTTTCTTTTTGCTGCTGTTTCACTATTTCTAGAATTTGGATGTGTGGTTTTAGATGAGTTTGACAGAAATGAACTTGCAATTGTGCACCAATAATAAGAGCTAACAGTATAAAATGATTTATATCATGGGTCAGTATAGCTGATTTGAGAAAGGCTTAAGTTTTGTGGGTGATTTTTTTTATTTTAAAAACTGCAGTTTCTTTCACAACATGGCTGACACTGATTTACCTCTGCTATAGCACATTGATTCATGCTGCTGTAAACAGTAACTCCTGTTAGAGCACAAAATTACTGATCTGTTCTTTATTCAGAGCAAGTACGCCTTTTGTTTCTATCTCACAAAATGAAACTCTGCTATGAATTTTAGTGGTAATAAGTCAAGTTTTCCTCTCTTCTGATGTGTTTACTTGTCCAGATGTTTGTGTTAAATTATGTTTCTAAAAGCTTTTCTTGTTTATGCTTAAATCTGTTCAATTAATTGGTAGTTGTGGAGAGTGGAATGGCATTAGGATAGGGAAAACAGAAATAATTTTTTTTTCATCTGAGAAAGATTTGTGTTTGCTAACTTTTCATCTAACCTTGCTAGAGAGTAGGAAGAGATTGTTCTGCGTGTTAGTTTACGCATGTAAGTGTCTTGTGTGTGGGTGTATACCAAAACCTGCTAAATTAATTCTAATTGAATTAAGGTGTTAGAATTTCAGAGATTATTTTCTGAGTTTAATTTTTTTTTTTTATTACTGCTGGTTTTGTCTTTCTCATTTTCAAATATTCTCTAGGTTCTAGTAGTATCTATTTAGTGAATCCTGCCTTTGGGAAGGTGAAGCTTTCACTAGTCTTTCAGGAGTTAATTCTTTAGTAACAGTGTCTGAACTAAAAGTTTAACCAAGGAGCCTGGATGATACCTCTTCCTAATCCCCAAATGCTAGTTCAGGATAAGGTACACAGTCTGTTGGAAGAAAGTTCAGACTGATTTTTAATAAATTACATTCTGTGCTGTATGTTTGTAGCTCCTCTTCATAGGGGATATTTTTTTTATCCAAGACAACCCTTTTTCATAATTGCCCCATCCTGCATCCTGTTACTGCTGAGTTATCTGCATTATTTTGGCTGCTGTTGTTACTAAAGACCTTTTAAAAGACTTGCATGACATGCAAGATTTGCATGAGTTGACTTCGATGTAGCAGCTCTCGACATTGGATGCTAAGTAAAAAGTTCATCAATGAAAGTGGAAGTCAGAGATCCCTGGCACCTTGAAAAGTATCAGCCAACACAGTTCTAAGTGTTCTAAGCATAAAGATGCTCTTAAAAAGATGCTGCTGCTGCGTAATGAATGGTGTATTACATGGGTAGATAACCTTCTCAACCCTGAAAGCTACAAACCCAAATTTGTATAAATGGGAGCCCTGAGACCCATTATACAAAGCCTGCACTGCTAGGGAGGGACTGGGGCATGCTCTGGGATTTGCCAACACCGGAGCATTCCTTGAGTATCTCACTTCTGTGTTGTAAGATGGGACTGAGCTGAGCATGCAGCTGGATTCCAGGGCAACATGGCAAATTTGTCCTCGGGAGCCTCTGCTGGCCTCTGCCTTCTCATAGCAAGGGCTTTGGGTTACCTCCCAGCCCTCTGCCAGCACAGCCCTGCTGCCAATCACGTAGCGTACCCCACTGTGGGAGCCAAGTGTGAATTGCACGGGAGCTGCTTAGAGCGCAGGAACCAGAGGTTTTCCACCCCATGGGATGTTGTCTTGTGGTCAGTCCTTTGTGTGTGTCCTTCTGTGGGTAGTATGTATTGGAACATTCAGGTCTATAAAAATCAAATAAAAAAGTGGTATATATAAAATGTACAAGAAGTAAATAATGATATATCTAGTTTCAGGATTTTGTTGCCAGAAGTAATCAGTAGATCATACCATACACTTGACAGGGGGAGAAGACTTTTCCAGTGATTTGAAATTTTTGCAAGTTATGCTTTAAGTACACTTAATACACTTAAGTATTTTCTTCAAAGTAATTAACGGCTCCCTGCGTTGTCCTGCTTTCCCCACTATCCTTTTTGCCCAATTCATTCCCTTCATGCCCTCCTTACCTTGTGGAAAAATGATGTGGGATTCAGTTCGAGAGAGATAGCCTGGTGTTCTCTTGGAAGGGTAGGAAGAATAAAACATTACTTGCCTAAACGTTCTTATTAGTTGTTCTAGAGCAACTAAACATGTTTGTGTACAACACTGTGCTTGATGTGATCGATAACAGCAGATACGTTGTGAAAACGGTACCATGCTGGAGATGAAGAGACATTGTTTGTTAGTGTCCACGTACATAACTGTAGTTTCGAGTTATTTCTGTTGGTGCAGCTTACTCCTGTGGCTTAAAAGAAATTCAGTTTAAAGTTCTGTGTAAAACTTGTTTGCCTTTGGTTTGGTTGCCCTGTGATAATTGATGGTTGAAGCAGAAAGAGGATGCCTATTACAAAAGTTGTCTAATAGCCTACGAAAAGGGAATAAAAAGTTTTTATTTAGCATTATTCAAATACTCTTCTTAATTTCTGGTGACTAAACAGGATATCCATTGCTAAATGCACTAGCTTCCTTCAGTGAGTGTGAGGACTTTTTTATTTGTTTTGGGTTTAGGATTCTGGCCTTAAATAGATCAAGGGACACTTGTCACGTGCATTTAGGTGAATTGTTATAGCGCTTAACAAGGTGAAATCGGTGTAGTTCTACAAAACTGGGAGAATTTCCTCTGGGACTCCAATCCTTGATCTCTTCAGCTAATTAATTATTTGAGGAGCTGTATGAAATCAAGTGTTCCAGGTAATTAATGTGCATAATAGTTAACAATGCTAAGGTGAATTTGAAGGTGGTTAAATTTCTAGCCAAGTTAACTACAGTAAAGACCATTTCGATTTTTTCAATGTTCTTTTTATAATCTCTAGTGGAATTAAAGACGAATTTATTATTTTCTTCTTTTTTTTTTTTTTTCTTCCCCCTTCTCCTGTTAAGGTGATGTGTTGCAGGTAACTGTGCTGTGGCATTAGTAAGAGGAGTAGAATACTGGAGAAACAAGGCATGGTCTACAGCACAAGTTTTTCTGGATGGAGTTTTCAGAAGGGTTTAGCCTGCTGCCGGCTTTTGTAGGATGGCTTCAGTTGTCCATGCTAGCAGCTGGTATCTTCCTGCAGCAATTTCATAAATAGCAGGAATGTGGCTTCCCGACAGTATTCTTCCAGTGTTCCTAATCTTCTAACATGGAAGAGCTGCCCTTTTAGCATAATGAAGACCCCGTATCAACCAACTTTCTACTCTTTGCATTACTGCCAACAACAGAGCCCCTTGTGATGTAGAAAGGGTTTAAATTTGGCTTGTAATAGCAGGAAGCCTGTGACTTCCCTTCCTTTCCTTTCCTTCCCTCTCTCCTCAACACTTCAGCTGTCTTTTTGTGAGGCTCTTCCAGAAGAGTAGGGCTTTGCTGTTGCATTCTGTGTTTTGTGAGCATCCACTGATAAAGAGAAGGTTTTTGATTGTGCAGAGTTCAGATGCTAATCTGAACCAGAAAGGACTAAAAATGGGAAAGTGAGGGTAGGATGAGTAAGGAATTTATATAGGTAGAAGAATTAACACAAATATATAGTTAGGTTGAAGAAGAAAAAAACCAACTGCTTTCTGAGTTATCTTGAGGTGCGGGTTCTTTGCCTCTCAGACGATGACCTTTCGCTGAGTTGGTTTTTTTTAAGTCATAATTCCCCTCTGATCACTGTGAGTTTGGCTGAGGGACTCAAAGGAGAGGGACAGTGTCATGCATGATTTTAGTGGGAAGTTGGCAAGGCTGATAGGCAATTTTGAAGTGTCATGGGAAAAGCTGGGACAGGCAGAAATATTTAGATATAAATAAATTGTTGAAAAGTGACTTATGAAATCCACTACAAAGATTGACAAATATAGGGAACGTGCCTTTGTGATTAGTAGGTTTGTATAGTATTTATGATTTGGGAAGCCTTAAGGCTATAGGGAATTTCAGGTAACTCTTCTCAGCTTCAGTTTCCCAAATGATGTTGTGTAATGATGCCACTATTTCTTAAACTATTATGTTGAAGTGTTGAATAGGAGTTTGTACATTTATCAGGTCTGTTGATGCTGGCAGAAGCAGACCTGAATAGCTTTATTTTCAAGACTTAGCTGACAAATGCATTTACATGTGTCTTGTACTTTTAAAAATTGCTTTCTCTTGGTGGGGAATTTAAGAAAGCCAAGTCACCCTCTTAGAAGTTTAGAACTTTGTAAGGAAGAAAGAGTAGTAATTGATGCTGTCTAATCTTTTCTTTAATACATTTTGTCCACCAGAAGCTGAACTGTGGTACCACTGCTGTTTCACATAAACCAGTAAATGATGTTAGCTAGTCCCATTGGTCAGGGTCAGTCTTTTCTGTGACCAGGATGCATTCTGTCTGAGTAACTTTACTCTTCTGCTGCCTGATACTGTTTTGTTTCCTAACTTTGGTCTTTTTATGTGTGTCATTTTATGGAAGGGAAGTTTATGTTCTGAGTGAGGAAAAAGTATAATATTTATAACTTGAGTTTTTAAAATTAATTAATTCCCTCATCATGTAATATTAGTTTGTATACAGAAACATTATTGCTCTGTTTTTACAGTTCCCTTAGATTTGTGTACCACTACCATGCATTTAGAATGGTAACATCAGTTTCTTGCCAAGAAACAAACTGACTTTATTGTATTTCACTCTACTGGCAACAAAAATGTTTTTTTCTGGTGTTTGTCTAACATTGCAGATTGGAAGGGGAGGCTTGATGTGTCTCATTTCCCTCACCCCATCTTCTTGTCTTTCTTTGCATCACAGTGCATCTCAGGAGGCTTATGCAGATTTGAGGCAGAGTTTTTAGTGGTTTGGTTTTGGTTTTTTTTCTTTTTGTCTTCTTTCAGCTTCTGTTCCAGGGCACAGGCGAGGTGTTACTGTGCTGGACAATGTGTGTGTACGTGTCTGTTCAAGGCTACAGAAAGTTCTACTCCAGCTAATCCCCTAGCTACAGGTTTTAATCAAAATTTGTGCTGTAGAACATGAAGTGAAGGTGTGGGTAGAGAGAGGAGCAGGGTATGTATTTTGGTCTATTTTGGGTCTTGTCCTTGGAACTGACACAGCTGTGTGATTGAGTTTTGTCAAAAGATGAGAATTTACCAACAGCAAATAAATATTATCATTAAGAACTGAATACTGCATGTAGCTTTTAAAAGTTCCTGCAAAATGTTTATGCAAGTTAAACATAGCTTCTATCAACTTGAAATGAGAGGTAATATCTGGTGACAAACAACCTGATCAGACAAGAAATTCTTTAATTGTTAGAATATTTAATGATGTATTTATGTGCTTGAAGTTACCTTTTATTTGGAAATACTTTTATTTCTACAAAGAGGAAAATTCCGTTCTGTGAAAAAGTAAACCTGATCTCAATGAAGTAGCATTAATATTTTGTTATGTTATAAAGATGAAAGGAAGATAAGTTTCCAGTCTTGGGGGAGGGGGGTGTGTGTGGGGGGGGTGTTTGGTTGGTTTTGGTTTTGTGTTGTTTGGGTTTTTTTTCCAAGTTTCTTGTGATATCTTGCCCTAAGATATGAGACATTCTCCACTAGGAACATGTGCAAATGTTTTGCATTTAAATCTGCTACTCAGGTGTGATTTTTAAATACTGCAGGATGAGATTTCAGAAAATTCTGATAGTTAATAATACCTACACTAGGCCTTACTTGGCAAAGAGTATTAACATACTGTGGTGCTGAATATTCTAACAGTCAATGGAATAACGCCTTTACCTTGCTCAGAGGCATTCTGAAATCAAGCCATTAAAATATTTCCATGTGCAAGTGAAATGAAATTTGTTTTTTTTTCAGGGTGCAAACTGATGTTATTTAGGCTTCTGAAAGTATTACAGAAAAATGATGCCTGAAGGAATCTAAAAGTTTTACAAGCTAGTTAACTGTATCTGGTTTTAGATAGTGGTGGTAGGCTCAGGCTAACCCTAAGTGTAGAGATGACAACACAGTACTGAAAGAAAATAAAGACTTTCATTTTTACATTATGCTTTATTTTCAACTGCCTGGTTTGTGTGTTTGCTTTTTCAAGAAACCCTTAAGTAAAGGAAGAAAAGTGAAAATTGAATGTAAAAATGTCTTTGTTTTTCTAATTGCATGGGACACAAGGTATTGCTCATAGCAGAGCATGCATCTTACCTGCATTTACTGTTTGGTGGGAAATGTTGAATTCTTCCAGCAAAGCAGTATTTACCAATTTTATGTCGTTGCACATTGAGAGCTCTCTGTCCTCTGAATTACTGTTCCTGGCCTTGCAACTTGACATTTGTGCTTTCAGTTAAATACTGCAGTTTTCTGATATTAAAAAACCAAACAACAGAAAAACCAGTACTGAAGTCATCTCTGAAGATAAATTTGCATGTTGCAGACATGATTTGGCATGTAAAGGGACTGGCCAAAACTATGGTAGTAGTTTTGTTTGTTTTGATGTTTAAAGTTCACAGAAGCTTTTTTAAATATGCGTAGACAGCCATCAACCTAGTAGAAGGCTTTATAGTTAGAACTGTAGAGAGCTTGGAGGGCAGTAACTACAAATAGTAGAATAGTCGTGATGTAATCAGAGAAGAGAGCTTGAGACTTGACTACATCACAAACATTCTGAATGGGTCTGGGAGGATTTTGACTTTTGATGGTAGACGTCGGATTTTAGCCGTTAGTTTTGATAAAAACAAGCAAATTAAAATAAATCCTGTTTTATAAAATTTGCAGGTTTCCTTTTATGTTCTCAAACTAGAAAATAAACTGTTCTGTGTGTGGATGAGCTAATGAAGTCTGATTTCTGTAACTTGTCTGTGGTTCATGAATCTTTTCTACAGTAGTCCCTGCCAGTCCTCTACAGCATCCTCAGTTCCTCCCCACAGGACCTGTTGCTTTCCAAGTTATCTCCTGTTTCCTCCAACCAGTGTAGTCCTCGTTCTAGTCCATGGCCCTGATGTTCCCTGCAGCAGAGACCCCATAAATACTCCTCGATTGTCCTGTCCTTTATCTTCCTTTTTTTTTCCCCCTGCTTTTCCTGCTACCTGGACAAAGTCAGCGTGTGCTGTGGCTGGTGTAGATCTACATGAACTCTTTCTGGTTTTCCTCATTGGAGTTCTTATACTCTACCTCTAATTTTCATTTCTGGAAATGAATCTCTGCAACAGCAACCCTCCTTCAAGTTTTGGTTGAAGTTGGACAACAGTATCTGAGAGAGAGTGAGACTGAGAGAAAACAGCTTTAAGAAGTCCTACTCTTTCTCAGTTCACTCCAAATATTTTTTTTAAGTATCTTTACTCTGCACATTCATGACTTAAAGTGGAAGTGGTGTGTTTTTCTCTATTTTCTTATCTTAAGCAAACATCTACTAGTATAAGCCAATGTACCATATTCTATTTAACTTGTTATTTAATAAATCATAAACTATATTAAATACCCTCAAAATACTTTAGATAACTTCAAAAAATATAACTCTGTGTGGAGAGTAATGAATATATAGCTAGATTCCACTATTCAGTGTCCTTTCTGAAAAAAATTCTGTATATCAGGTTTTCTCCAACACTTCTTGAGCATTAGACCTGCAGAGTGATTACCTTTCCTCTAGACACTGTTGCAGAATCAGTACTATGGGATATATTTTTTCTATAGATCTCACTGCATTTCTTCTTGTCCTTTGTAGTTGGATAGGTACACTGGGCAGTACTCTGATTTTTCCCAGTAAAAAATGTTTGGGTTAATTTATCCAGATGGATGTTTGAGTTACTTTATATGAATAGAATACTTTTTATAATCTCAAGCTCATGGAAGGTTATCTTTTTGGTCTTAAAACTGTACCTTCATATTACTGCAGTTCTTGAAGATACCCTTGCTTTGCTGCATAGCTGCGCTTTTACCTGTTGTCTGTCATTCCAGCTGGGGAAACTTCTGCCATTTCATTATATTAAAACATAGTATGTTTGAACCATAAGATATAATTTATTATTAATAAATGCTGTTCATTTCTCAGCTCCTTCTAGCAATCTAGATATGAGTGTTATATCTTGTTCCTGTTTTTAGGCTACTGGGCTTCCTTCATTGTCACAGTCTCTGTGGGATAGGTTTAATAAGAGCAAAGCTGTGTCCTGTCGTTTCTCTTCTCCTGGGCTGGGGGAGCAAGGGTTCTGAGGGATTTCTTTTTTTACAGTAAAAATACTACTCTTGTTCCAGTTTTCTATGCATCCCTTCCGGGTGTATCCTAGATCAAGGCAGGAATAGCTAATGCTTTGAAGTATAATCCAGCAGGCAAAATTATCTTTATTTTTAGCTATATCATGCATTTGTATCTTAGGGTTGCTCAAGTCACATCTCTGATGAAGAGCTAAGATACAGAAATTGTTCAGACTAATCTTGGTCATTCGAAGTTCTGAAGTTGAAATAAAGGAATCACCGATGAGATTTTTGGGATTTGAGTTTTTTTGTTGCTGTTGTTAAAATGTAACTCGAATCCCAATGTCAAAAAAAATGACCTCCATTTAATTTTGACAGTTGAATCTTGGGTTCCTAGTAAATGCAAGAGTATTTCAGATAGAGTTCAAGTGTAATTGCACCAGCTTTTAATAGTTATTTCTACAACTGTACTCTAATGTAAGCATGCAGTTCATTAGAATTACTTGTTTACAGCTGATGTGTAAACATACGTTGAGCTATGGTTTTGACAGCTGAGGGGCAAAATTATCTGCCTTTTGAGGAATGTCTTGATAAGATGTTCTGGTTTAAGGTGTTTGCTATTAGGAAAGTATGAGAGAGCTTGTGACCTTCTCTGTTAGCTACCTGTCGCTGACTCTATTCTCCAAAGGGCTGTTTAATAAGTCATTGTGTTCACTTGTCTTTTTAGTTAGGGCACCAGAAAATAATAATCTCTCCCAGCTGCGCTCTTGTAGCCTCCCAAGAGTGGGGAGTGAACTAATGGAGTAGGCAGAGGTGTGCAGTATTTCCTTCTGAGGTTTGGTGTAGTCCCAGTAGACATCACAGTTCAACTTTGAGTGGCAAGTTCAGGGCCATCTGGGGGATTTGCTATTGCCTTCTTAGTTGTTGTGATTTAAATACCCTCTTCTTGGCTGTAGGTCTGTGTTCACAGATACACTTTTGTTTCCTTCAAGTTGAGATGTTTTTATTCTGTTTTGCCAATATAATTATCTCTGTGATATAAACACTCGTATTAATTAGAAAATGTTGCAAGGAAACGGATATCAATGAAGTGGGTTTCTCCCTTAAATTTGTAAAGAGAAAGGAGCTTTGCTCATATCTTGGTTTTGTTTTTTTTTAATAGATAAAAAAGTGTAATGGGATACTTAGCACAGTAAGTTCAGAAAACTATGTGTAATACCTGTTTTTTTAACCCTGATAATTTAAATAACTTGAAAATAAATATGCTAGCTAAATTTGATTTAATGTGTCATTACTGCAGAAAAATTAAACTAATTGGTTTCATGAATTTTAATTTAATTGCGTAACAGTCATTGGCATATGTTCACATATATTGTGTTGCTTTTAACAGTTCAAGACCATTTAAGATAAAGATGAAAATGTAGTTATACTTTTAAATAAGCAGAATATAGTAATTGTAAGGACATAACTGTTCGCTGAAAAGATTTTATTAAATACCTTTTACTTAATTTTATTTTGTTTTCTGAAATGAGAATATAATCACAGTATCGCATTATTGATGGGGAAAAAACTATAGGCACAGTCAAAGCTGAGGAAATTATTTATTTATTTATTTATTTTTTAAACAACTGACAAGACTGAAATGAGAAAGCTTTCCTGAGAACTCTTGAGTACTTAACTGAGCCTAATAATATTCTGACCCAATCTATTATACAAGCCCCAAGTCCATATGCAGGTCAGGAAGAGCAGCTCCAGTTCTCCTGGCCTGGCCTACACTTTCTGTGTTTCCAAATACTTGACAGAACAGTTGCAGAGATCAGTGTCAGTAAGAATTTTAAGTTTTCCTATGCTTTGTCTCAATGTATTTTGCAGTAAGCACGTTACACAACCTTCTGGAAGATTTCTGTCATGGGGTTGTTTGGGTTTTTTTTGTTGTTAAATTTCTGTAGTGTAGGAAGTTACTGAATTTCAGTACTGGCTTTTGAAACATACTAAAATAGATGCCTGTAAATTAGATGCAACCTTTTACTTTTGGTATGTAAAAATGATTAATGTTGTTTCAAAACAGTTACTCACAGGAACGCATTCTGCTTGTGCTGAACATTGTGGATAAAAATATTTTCCATAACTTACACATAAGACACTTAAAAATGGCAAATGTAACTATTTTGCCTTGAAGTTGTTTGAATTGAAAATGGGAGGAACTGTGTCACTGAACTCTAATTTAACCAAACCATTGGGAACTCTGGATGCTCTGTACTGCCTCTGTGTTTTGCTTTCACTTAATTAGACAACCTTGATTTTATGTAATTGCATCTTATGCAGTCATAGGTTTGCTTTTATCACTGGAAAACTTCATAGTGTTCTGTTATCTCAATATCTTTTTGACACCCTTGTAAAATAAGGGGCTAGAAAAAAAGGATAAAAGACCGAGTTTAGTAAAGCATTTGTGCTTATTTTGCACAATTGTAGAGACTCAGAAAAAGCATGGCAAAGTAATGTAGGCAATATACTGACTTCTTTTCCTCACTTTTTTTTTTTATACTTCTGAAGTAGACAGAAGTGATAGTCTTAGATGATGTCCATAAGTACTATTTAATATGCAGGCATTATTTAACAAAAAGAGGCTTTCTAGATATAATGCCCTTAGAAATAAAAAATTAACCCAATCCCATCCCCAAATAAATTTTTTAAAATATACTTCTTTCTGGGATTAACTGGAATCAGCTGAGACCACTCTTTTGTTAATTAAGAGTAATAGATTCCATTCTGATAATTTTGGATGATATGAAAACAATATACTTTTTAAAAAATGTTAATAGCATTGTTTGGGCATAGATTTATTACTGACTGCAAAAAGTAAAATGATACTTAGATATGTAGAGAAAGGAAACATTTTCTATAAATATTTTATTCCTTACCAGAAAAACTATGTATCCTTCCTGTGAGTTGCTGCAAATAGAAAAGGAAGTTTAGCATCTGTGAGAAGGGCAAATATCAGAATAACGTGTTAAAATATGGATATTTTCAATAAATATTGGGCAGAAATCCCAAAGGAACTATGTGAGAAACTATGGGAAAAGCTAATGTGACTTTCTTTCTAATCCCTAGAAAAAGGACAACCATTCCATTGCTTGAAGTAAGGGATGTCCCAGATGTTTGATATCAAATATGGGCATTTTTCAGCAAGGGTGTACAGGAAGGAGGCCGTTAATGGTCAGTTTAGCTTCATGTATAGTGAGATCTGGCAGAATGAACCTGTGCCTTTTTGGAAACAATTATAGATCTGATTGATAACATCAACCAGTTTGGTATTTGATGTAATATCGCCTTATAGTTTGATTTTTAAAGTTGCACTGTGTGAAATTAACAGTGCTGATATTACAGGGATGTAAAAAAAGAGCTCAGTGCAGTGGTTAATAGGGGCAATGAGTGGGACCGCTTCTGGGAAAGCCTCCAGGGAGCTGGTGGCTACTTACACAAAATCATTCCGTAGATTGCTGTCCCAGTTCAGTCCGAAACCCCTCTGCAAACTGGCCATGTAGCTAGTACTGGGAAGGTCAGGTTACTCCTTTAGGGTGATTTGAGTAATGTGTTTAAAAGTTGTGCTTGAGAAATCTGTTTTAATACAGCTGAACGTGAAACAGTCTCATGAGAGTCAGAATGTAGACTGTAAAATTGGAAAAGGCAATTTAGTTGATTACCTTTGTAATCTTTTTTTGGGGCAAAAAGACATATGCACTCTTGGATGCCTAGAAAAAGGGAAAGTGAAGCATGACTGATCCAGTGGACTTCAAACACGGATAAGAGTGTTATTAAAATAGTATATCCCGTGCTGGTGTCTTTACTTCATGAAGGATGTGGAATTACTGGGAAGAATTTAGAAGAAAGGCCACAGGAGCTGCACAAGGTTCAGAAGCAGGGGGTCCAAACACAATTTCATTGCCATGTAGAGGTAGAGTTATGTGAGAGAGATACCTAAAAATGAAGGCAGCCATGAGATACACTTCCATAGCATTAGAGATACTTTAACTGAAAGAATTTGTTGTGGATGAGGAAGCCTCACTTGATCTCTCTCAGGGAAGGACAGGTTTATTTTTAAACTGTATTTCAGTCCAGCTTCGGGAGATACAGCTTTTCCTGATGCGAGTGTGCATGCTCCTGGTAGCCTCACTGGCCTTGGGAAGCACGAAGCCTGCTTCACGTGCTGCAAATGACCCACTTCCTTTGCAGCTATGGGCTTTTATTTTTGCTTTTATTACCCTGAACATCATTATGATATATGCAGTTCTGTTTTGATATTTGAAGCCTTGAAGTGTTGGAGTCTTGTGTTGGCCTGCAGGCATCAGAGAAGTGGAGGAATGTGGGGGCTGACTTTTGGTTTTGGTTTTTTCCCTTTAGACAGTTTGCTGGTTGTGTTATAGCACTGTTTTCACTTCCTTCTGAAGCATCAAAGATTGGGCAGAGTCTGAGGTGATCTTAGAAGATCCTCTTTTGTGACAGACTGGTTGATTCTTAATCACATGATCCAGATAAAATTAGTCGAAGAGCTTGAGATAAGAAAGAAACTCTTTCACTGGGAACTGTTAGGTGTGTTTCCATCTTCTGCTGTGTAAGGCTTTTTTGACCTCCTTGAAATACTAGGTCAGACTTTTTGTAATCAGTTCTCTACCACTGCAGGAATCTTGGGTGCTCAATTTCACCTTGTTTCAAATTGTGACCTTCAGGAAAAATTAATTCATTTGAAATTTCAACTTTATATTGAAGTATATGGAGAAGTACAGTGTCTTATGGTAGACCGAAAGGCAGACTGAAGTATTCAACTGTCTTCTCTAGTCTAAAACTCTTCAAAACACTTAGTGAGTGTCTGTGTTACCCTATTATTCCTTGCTGTACCAAAATGCTAACCCAGGTAAAAGCCCTGATTCTGAAGTCTCCTCTGTGCAGGCAGACACGTATGTGCCTGAGGAGGTGGCTTAATGGATTTTTGTGAGTCTCTGTGATTATGGATGTCTGCATTTTGAAAGAAATAGCAAAATTTGACCTTAGTGTGGATAATTCAAATTCATATAGTTTGAGTGCATTAGTATCTCTTAATGAAACCAAATATAGTTCTCTTCAATTCCATTCATTCTGGACCTTATCTCTCTTTCTGATACATCTCACTAGTTGCCAGGCAACCTCACCAGTAGTTCTGCACATCCAGCAGCACTTAGGGGAAAAAAAAAAAAAGTAGTGAGTAGTTGTTGCTGAAAATAAGATGCCTTCTGATGACATGAATGAAGAGAGTTACGAGAGAAGGAAATGGGGAGTGGTGAGTTTGGAGCTGATACTCTGAAAAAGTTAATAATATTTAGCACTTAAGTAGTGCTTTTTATTTTCCAATCACTAATCAAGCAATCAGAAGATTGTTAAATAAGGACTATTTTTTTTTTTCCTTTCAGTGAATAAAGCACAATTATGTTTATGCTTCATAGAGCAAAGGGCAGGATTCAGTCCCAAGAGGGCAGGAGTTAGTTTAGTATGTATTTTATTCTGACCTGTATTGATTTCCTGTGTTTCCAGTTGGACTGCAGATTAACTGGAAGGTTTGGGGAGATTTTTGTTTGTGTGTCTGCTGATAAATAGCCACCACTATATTCATTTCGTGCTTATGCACCTGCAGTATGTTGAGTTGCATTAAAATATTTATCACCTGGAAGGCCTTCCAAACTAGAAGTATGATAGATTGTGTGTAGGTCCTTTATTACTTGATAATGCTGTAATGCTTATAAAGTAATAAACAGAGCTTGGTTTTATATTGTCTCTCCTGTGTGAAATGTGATCTGAGCAGCAAGCAAACTACCATAGCACAGGATATTGTAATGAAAATGAAATATGATTTGGGAAAATGATTCTGGTTTTAGATTGTTAAGTTTCCATGAGAGTTTTATTTCAGATCAAAAAGGAAACTATTACACATAGACCGACTAAGGAAACATTATTGATGACACAAATAAGTTAGAAAGTATCTGAATTTTAAGATTGCCTTAATTTGAGTTGCATTTTTTTAAAGCTGGTTCTGGCACTGAACACTCGCTTTCCCTCAGACAGTCTAGCTGGAATTACCAAGTTGTGTGCTGTCAGTTCAACAAGAAAGGGCTGTACTGCAAATGGGTCAGAAATGAGGATATGTCAAGTCCCTGGTTCAGTTTCTCCACAAACTTAAGATGTGTTCTGAATGACACATTTAGTATCTGTGGAAGACACGTACGTGCGAGGTTTTTCTGCTCGGGTTGTTTTGGGAGAGGTCTGCGTTTACATGCTGGATATCCAGATAGGTGCTTTTGTCAAGAGGCTTCCATTTTGACGTTGTTCAGGATAAAATGACCAAGAAGAAACAGTGTAATATAGGAGGCATTTTCTGTGTGATGCAGATAAACACAAAAAAGGAACGCTCAGTGTGCAAATTCACAGCTTATCGTTGCAAGGCGACTTCCTGCTACCCTGCTTCTGTAGGAGTGTAAGATATTTCAAAGGTAGTATGATACTTTAAGCTGTTACTAAGAGAACATGAACATTCTGAATTACAGCCTGTATGTTCCTTGTCTGCATCGCAGACCCGAAGGAGCGTGTGCCTGAAAAGAGCTGGTTTTGCCATTTGTGTCAGGGGTGGTACATTCTTCACCAGCTGCAGTTGCAGAGAAGTTTGAGTCAGCTGGTCGTAGGTTACTTGTCGCTTTTAATGCAGGGACTAAAAATATTAGATAATTCTGGGTTTAGTGATAAATGGAGGCATAACTTACAAATGATTAAAACATAATGAAAAAAATTCCTACTGATGTGTAGTATTTTTACCACTTTCAGCATCTAAGGTGTACTTGTGTTGGACTAAAACTTCTTTTGACATACTGCAGCTAACAGAGATAATTTAGAGACAGAAGAGTAGCTTGTGTGTGATGTGTATATGAAAACTGTTTGTAGTGGTGGTTTTTTTATCCTCATCTTCTAAGAGAAAAGGGCCAGTTCTAGTTCGTGCCTTTTTGTAATGAATAGAAAGTGTGAGTTTTGGCAGCTGCCTTTTACCTCTAGGCTTATAAGTAGGTTTGTCTGTGCAAGATGTGCGCAATTAGTATATATATATATATATGATGTGTTAGCTGCTACACCAGTATTGCCATGTAAACTTAGTTGCCCTTTTTATAGATAGGTATTCTCTGTACACCTAGTTTTAAAAGGGTAAATATTATAAACTGGTTGTTCAAGAGCAGTATGCTATAAAAAAAGTAATAAGCACATCAGTAAAAGTGTTGGAGGTAGTAATAAAACTGCACTATAATCCTTCTACCAACTTATTGAACTCCAGCTATTGTTATCTATGATAATTAACTGCTACATACTGTATGTTAACCCTTTGTATAGTAGTTGTATGTGGAATGGTACTCAGTATGACTGCAGTGCCTTAAAATTTAGGTTTGCAAGCAAATGTCATCTTAAGTATTCACAGCTTGCTTGTTGCTTTTCTTCTTTTGTCTAGCTTTTGTCCAGCTTATGTCCAAGAAAGGACACCCACTTACTTTGTGGAGAACAACTTTGTCACTAAAATAAATGTCCTTTTTGCAAAATGAAAGCAAATACCTGACATTTCAGATTTCTCTTCAGTATTTTTAAAAATGGTAATCCTGTAAAAGGTGCTAAATACTTAAATATTGAAACCTCTGATTCTTGGATTACGGTTTTTTAAGAAGTTTCATTTGAAAGTATTCTAAAAGTGATTACAACGGAGTTTTACCTGAATGTTGCTGGACTTCTGAACTCTCTGTTAGTTCTGTTGAGGAAAGCTAATGAGTTAAGATTTGGTAGAAGTTGACTTGCAGGACCTCTCACAGCAGGTACATGTGAAGGGGCTTGGCAGGTGCAGGGCATCTTCTGCCATCATGTACTTCTGCACTGCTGGAAGAATGGGTTAAGTGCCCATTCAGACGCTGCCTTTTTCAACACCTTAACACAGCTTGTGGAAGGGCTCAACAACCATTCATGTGCCGTTGAGGTTAGTTACGTGTGAGTACAGTCAGAGATCAGGATCCAGGACCACTTCCCCTCTACAGAGGCAGTGTCTGCATGGTGCAGGAGCAGCCGTGAAGGGCCTGCAGGTATCCAGGTACCAGCAGCTTACCTTTGTGATCTCCCTTAGCTCATGGCCTGAAGGATTTGTTATGTGTGCAGTAGCCTGCTGAAGCAGTTGTCACAGAATTGTAACGTGGGACTCCTGTGTGATGCTGGGTGTCAAGGGGTGGTTTTGATTCCTAGCACAATTTGCATGTGCTCATGGTCACCAAAAGCTGAGTTTTGGAAGCTCAGGTGTGTAGCTGTAGAGATTTTGGAAAGTTGTGTCGTAGGTTTATGACACTAAGTGAGGTGGAAAGATAAAGGATTGCTTCTTATTAAATACAAGGGGTCCCTCTTAGCTTAAGGTTTAAATTTTCTAAAATCAGTCTTCCAGAAGGTAATTATTTATATTTTAAAATGCCCTAATATGTCTTCAAACTGCTGAGGAGCTGGAAGTTGAGCCTACAGCTTTAATTCAGTTGTCTGTTGCTCAGCACAGAGGTGGAGTTTATGTGCGCTGTTGTAGCCAGCGTCCCTTAATTCCAAGAAGATCTTTAAAATGGCAAGCAATTACGTTTGAAGTTTGGATCTCATGATGTCAATACAGATATGTAGTAAAATATTCCAGGGTGTGGTGATACTTAATCATTAATGATTGAGACTTGGGGCATTTCCTGAATATTAATGCTGGATATGAATGTTGATTGGCCAAGGTGAAAGTATTACCCAGTTACTTTACTCTCTCCCCTCTCTCCTTTTATTGATTTCTAATGTAGAAATAATAAATGCATGGGAAGGTCAGACAAATAGATGAAGTATTCTCTGAGGCACAGTGCTTGAGACAGAACACTTTTGCTACCTTCGCACCTTGCAGATTGCATAATTACCATATAGAGTAAAAATGATTATTTTATTTTTTTTCCCCTGTAACAGTTTAATGCATAGTTACACAACTCTGACTGTAAGGTGTCTACTGAGATTTCCCCCCACCCCTCACAACCACTTGGCAATATTCAGCGTCGTCTTAGGCTTCTAGTTTTGAATGATGGAGCCGATAGAAAACTCACTCTAATTGTGTAAGTGTAACTGCCACTAAGGGTAAACTGATATGATGCCACACCTTGGATGTACTTTAATACATAATCTACCCCTTAGGAAAGGTTGAGGATTGACTAGCTAATGCCAGTAAGTGCTTTATAAAAAGCCTACTCATAAAAATATTTATGACTAGGTTTACATGATTTATGTTTTTAGTGAAATGTAGTTTTTCCCTGCCAACACCAACTATTAATAACCTACTAAAATACATTATTTAAACATTTCATAAATATACTTGAAACACACAGCATATGCACTTGGTTATGTTGTGTTCTATAGGAGGTCTAAACTCCTGAAAAGTCTTGCTTAATTCCTGCACGAAAGCACATGAGGCGATGCCAGTGAATTCATTAGACTGTAGGTAGATCTGTGTTATCTGATTTCCAGGTAGTAGATTCATAGGGCATTTCTGCATATTGTTTGCATGTGTTGAAAATAAACTCTTGTAGCTTGTGGGAATAAACTTGATTTCTCTTTCTGCTAAACTTTTAATGGAGAGAGAGGTTTTGTAATTCTGTATGTTAAACATTTCAGAGGAAAGCCTCGTCTTTCTTGCTGTATGCCAGCAATTACTGAAGCGGGGTGCATTCTTCCCTTTCTCCTCCTAGTAGCTGGACGTTACACTGCATAATCTGCCAGGGCCAGGGGTGCAGTGGGAACCACAGCGCCCATCCTTGCATCTCTCCACAGGACACATGTTGGGCTGGGTGGGCAGCTTCTTCATCCAGCCTTCCCTCTGACCCATGGCTTTCCTAGAGCAGCCCTGGCTCTCCTAAGCTGTGTCTCCCTGCTGCATTGCAGCAACTTTTGAACAGTGTCCCTTCCCCCAGGTACAATCTAGCCTGTTCTTATAATAACAGAAACAGGGAGGAACAGAGAAGTTTGAGAAGTGCTGTCTCCAAAAGTTGGCAAGCTGAGAACTGCGGCTGCAGATGACTGGGTGAAAGAGCTGCGCTGGAGAGCCGTGCTGCGCTGCCTCGGCAGCCGAGGTACGGCAGTACTCTCGACAGCATTGGTCATGTAAATTGGTATTGGCCCGCTCTGAATGGTTAGTTACGTAAAAGTACAAGCCAGAGGAAAATGTTTTGGCTCTTTATTGTGGTTTTTATTTTTTTTAATGATTATGTTTAGGGGTGGAGGGAGAGAGGAGACGTACTTTATTTTGTATTATGCTCTTGCTCTCTCCTTTTCCACCTTATCTTATGTTTTACCCTTTGGCTAATAAGCAGCTTATCTTACTTAAATCAATAAATGTTTCATGTAGTCTGTTTTATATAGATGAGTAATAATATATTTTAGAATTTTACAGATACTGGTGATTCACCAAATTCTTTTTAATGTTTTTATTCAAATCTGTGGTACGAAGCACAAGCTTTCTCTAACATAGTGGCATCTTGGTCTGCTGAAATTTCTAGGAAGAGAATTTCTAAGAATCCATGCCACGCTAGGTTAGACCAATGGTTTGTGTAGTTCAGTATCATGTGTCAGAAATGACACTTGTGGAGGATTAGGGAAAAAGCTTAAGAGAAAGATTCGCAGTGATTCCTCTTCACGTCTTTTGCCAGGCTCTGCCACTGGCACTTTAGGAACTCTAAGAAGCGAGATTCCTTACAGGTTTTGAAGCTTAGTCACATTCACTGTGTTTTTCTCTTTCTTTAAAAAGATTGCTACATAATAATCTAAAATGTTCTCTTTTTCCTTTGAAGTTTGTTTCACTTTTTAAATTTTATTGTCCATTAATTGAATGTAAATCTTGCACATTAGTTGTGCTGCCCAGTTAATACCTCTGCATTAGCTGGGACACCACTAAGGTCAGTCAGATTCAGATAGAGCCAAGGTATCTACAGCTTCTCAGTGCTACTCAGAGGTTTTTGTTGCAGCCAAGGTAGCAGCTGGTTGGATCAATAATTGTGCCCAAGCAGTACTGTTGGAGAAATGTGCAGTGTTGTAACTTACAGCAATATACGCGCTCTCTTGAGATTTTTATTCAGCTGTATAGAAGTTTCTCATTTAAACAATATTATTAATATTTAAAGGACAATATGTTGTGAAGGTAATTGAGCAATTATAGCAGAGTGCTCTATGTTTTAACTGATGTGCCAAGTATCAGCAGGTTATTTCTCACATCAGTTTTGGCCTAACATTCTCATATATTACATACTGTTAGTATGAACTGTATCTTTTCTCTTACCATTTAGAAATGTCAGGTCAGGACCAGGACATGATAATAGTGCCATTGTCATAGTTTGACTTAAATTACAGCAGTATAACTTCCCTTTTATCAAGGGAAATGATAATAAGTGTGCTTATTCAGGTATAATTAATTTCCAATTTTAATCTCAGTAAAAAGTCATTCTTACTGGTTGAGTCCAAATGCATTTAGTTGCTGAGTACAGTAAAGTGAGGGTTTCTTCACTGCGTTCATTGTGACTTCCAGACTTCTGCTGTTTGGAATTTCTCCAGTTAATTTGTGCTGCTTTGGAGAAGATGCTAATTTGGATCCCGAATGTTTGTCCAAAACATCAGTGAACCTTCCTAGTTAAGTGAACCCTTCTGGTACTAAAGGTGGGGTTCTCTGGACGTGCAGAATCATGGTAGATTGTGGCCTGTGGGGAACATTCTTGGCTTCCAGAAACAGCATTTCTTAAGCAGATATTAAAAAAACCCAAAACACACGTATTTGCATTTTACCTGAAATGTTGGGGGTTTAATATTGATATTTTAAATGGGAAAGACTTTAATTTTGATGGTGCTCATCTTCAACAACCTGTTTGTTAACCTGAGCAGTTGTTCAAGTCTTCTCTTTATACCTCGTACATTCAGGCTTAAGTTTGCACAAGTGGGAACTAAGTGGGTAGTGAATCAGGTTATAGATGCTCTGTATCTACTTTGTGCTTTGTTTGAAAATAAGTAACGCCACAAGGAGCAAAGACTCAGTCTCTTGGTGTCTGTTGGGAAATAATCTGCATAAGAGGAAACGTGTGGAAAAAATACTCTGCCAACTTAAAAAAAAAAAAAATTGCTTAGAAAGTACTATCTTGTAAGATTCAACTGCCTGGCACAGAAGCAGATTTTGTAAGGCACATGAAACAAGAAGCTTAGAAGAGAGGGTTGGTTTGTTTTGGGTTTTTTTGTATCTACCCATCTGTTCAGGGCTAACTTGGGAGGAGTTCAGGAGTCGGTCCTAAGTGTGCCTAAAAACCGTAGTTGCATACTGTATTCACTTAAGCTTTGTAACTAAAAATAGCTTGCTGTAACACAGTTAAGGAACTGTAAAATTGAATTGTGAAAGTATTGTTCTTTTACTACACAGTTTAAGAGAATGGGCATAATGGGAAATACAGTGTTTAGGTAAGGGAAATGTGGATCATGTTTTCAGATTAATTTCTGCAGCTTCTCTGTACTGAAGAAAGATTTTTCTTTTTTTTTTTTTT